>JAPVLO010002328.1:0-36931 GCA_027257055.1 Cephalopachus bancanus | reverse complement strand
TTTTGAGATCGCCTTCCTCAAGCTTGGGAAAACGCCTGGTGGGGGGGGGACCCCCTCATCCACCTGGTTTGTGTTCATGTGAAAGTTTTTCGTTTTGATTGGGATAGTCCTTTCTCATGTTTAAAAAACACCGGGGGGGGGGGATGCACCTCATCCATCTGGCCTTTGTTCAAGTGAAAGTCTTGTGATTTAATATGTAAAATTTGGGATAAAAGACTCGCGGTTGGTCCCAATAAACAGCTTCAGCTCATTACACTGAACAGTTGTCCACTTTCTTTCTTTCTCTTTCTTCCTCTTTACATCTATCCCTCCATCTTTCTTTCATTTGAATAATCACTGACGCTGTCCCACCTTCCAGCGACCCTGCAAATCTCTGCAGCGGCTGGTGTCCCATATGTTACAGTAATTAACACAGCCTGGTATTGGTACAAGAATACGCCCATAGGCCAAGGGATCAGGAAAAAGAATGAAGTCCTCAAATTCTCAACCCTCTTATCTTTGAAAAAACCTCCAAGACCCAGTGGGTAATGGAGAACATATACAGTAAAGGGTGCTGGGAAAAGGCTGAAAACATGCACAAGATTGAAACAGGACCCCAATCTATCACCATACCCATTAACTCTAAATGGACAAAGACCTAAACGTAGAACACCAAATTATAGTAATCTCAGAAAATGCATTATGTAAACGGAACAGGAAAATAAGTACTCTTCAGAGGCCTAAATACCAAAGCCTTAAAACTAAGTTTGACAAGTGGGATCTCTTCAAATTAATATACTTCTGCAAAATAAAAGAAAACGTCAGAAGAGCAGAGATACAGCCAACAGAATGCAAAAAAAAACGATTCTCCACAATATATCTGTAAAAAGGCACAACATCTATATCTACAAGAAACTCAAACACTCAGAAAAATCAGAGAAACATTTCCTTTGAAAAGTGTGCAAAATACGTGATTGGACATTTTCATAAGTAAGATAGGGGCAGCCAGCAGACACATGAAAACTACTCAGCCTCACTCATCATCAAAGATATGCAAATGAAACCACTTTGAAATACCACATACCCCCTGTAAGACTGGCCATCATTAATAAAACTACAATAGCAGATGCAGGAAAGGGAAATTTGGGGAAAAATTAAACTATTCTGCACTGCATGGGGACTGAAAAGTACAGCAACTTCTTTGGAAAAAAGATTGGATGTTTGTAAAGGGACAAGATATTGGCCTCCCATGTGACTCAGTAATTCCCCTGTCGAGAATATACCTGGAGGAACTCAAATCATTTCAACAAAAAGATACCAGCACCATTTATTATTATTTTTCTTTTTGCAGCTCTAATCACAATTGCAAAAAAACATGGTTGCCCATCAAAGCTGGAAATGATAAAATAAATGTGGTATATGCATAGCGGAATATTATGCAGCCATAAGAAAGGACAGATAAGGGATTTTGCAGAACGTTTGATGGATATGAGGGAGGTCATTTTCATTTATTTGTCACAGAAAAAAAATCAAGTTCCATATGTTCTCACTCATGTGCTGAACTTGATCACTCATAGTGCTGTAAAAAATGATCAGCATTAGTGGAAACCTGTTCAGGGGGACGGGTGAGATTGACAGTGGAGGGATACTGCTAAGAAGGAAGTGGCATAACTCATCAACAAAAGACCCTGCAAAACACTGTTTGTATAACTAACACTAAATTTTACTACATTTTTAAAAAATTAAAATAAATAAATAAATGAAACATGTAAAATATGCAACCTGACTTTATTTGTTTATTCTCTCTCTCTTATATATATTATTATTTTCTTTAAAGATGGTTACAATTCAGGGTTGGCGCTAGACATATTCTTTATGCAGGGATAGTTTTTTTAAGAATTGTATAATCCTCCAATGATAAATTTTTTTCCCTTTAATACGTTGGAATACATGGTACAATTCTGCCTTCTGAATTGAAACTGTAGTGTTTCTCACATAAATTCTGAATGCTTTATTACGCTTAAATTGAAATTTTTGAGATTCCAGATCTATATCATTATTAGAAAACTGAACCTTGCGTTCAATGTACCAAAGGGGTTATTCAGAAGGCAGAATGCATAATAAATCTTAAAAATTTTGAAAATAAAACAGTATCATATTTAATGCATTTTTTCAATTCTGAAAATTTGTGTACATTTTCTTGGTGCACTCTGTATTTCCTGCTTGTTAAGTTTGATTAAATGTTAGAGATGTGCAATTCTTAGAGAAAAGTTTCCCTTATATATTTGAAGGAAATATGAAATCACATTCCCTTTATATTTTAACACAATTTTTATTCTTAAAAGAGTATTTCCATTGAATCCCCTAGTATTTCTTCTACCTAAGACATAATGCTGTACTTTGCAACAAAGGGTCCTATTATTCTGATACTATTAATCACCAAGCATTTACAATGAGTCACACTGAAAAAAGAGAATTTGGGACCCAATATATATAATCCAAAATAACATGGAGATTTACAATGTAGTAAGCATTTGGGCGCTGCATTAGTATAAAAATTTAGATTATTGAAAATTATGGAAAAGTGATTATGATCTTAGCAAAAGCAATGTTTAATTCCTGCAGGAAAAACTGCACAAAGTCTGGTACACAATACTCAAAACATCCAAAAGTTTCCAAACTGAAGAAAGTGCTAAAATATTATTTGGTTGTGCTATACCAAGCCTCAACAGTACTCTGTGACCATAATAATAAAACACTACCTCTTGGGTAAGCCCCAAATATCCCTTCCCAGTTTGGGTGTTTCTCGGTCCTCTCAGTAAACACTGCTTGAAGAAAAAAAAAAAAAAAGACTACCTCGTTAAGAGGATTCTTGAATGATCAATTAACCCTGGAGAAATTTTTGGATAGGTGTGAACACATGGTTCCCTTAACTTCTTGGGAATGAAATCCACAATGTCGACCGCATTTGGCCGGACACTGTACACAACAGTTTGAAGCCTAAGGATTGCCCAGTAGTCAAGGTCCCTCCCATTATGATGTCAAAGTTCTGAGGCTGATGTCATAAATGACAATTTGACATGCTTGTTTCACTGACTTTACTTACCTCTTTTAATGTAAAATTTAGCCTTTTAGTCCATCTGCACTTTCAATGGAATAACCATTGAGTTAACATCATTCTAGTTAGACCTCAAAATTGCAATGAAGAATTCATATGCAATCATAAGAATCATGAATAGCCAAAAGAATCTTATCAAAGAAACAAAGCAGGACCTATCGCAGTTCCATACTTCAAACTTTATTATATGCTTTCAGCAATCAACTCAGCCTTGTATTGGTACAAGAGTAGGTCCATAGGCCAATGGATCAGGACAGAGAATGAAATCCTCAAATTCTCAACTAACTCATCTTTGAAAAAATCTCCAAGACCCACAAGTTAATGGAGAACATTGTCATAAATGGTGCCGGGAAAAGGCTGAAAATATGCACAAGATTTAACAGGACCACTATGTATCACCGTACACATTACCTCTAAATGGATCAAAGACCTAAACGTAAAACACCAAATTATAATAATCTTAGAAACGCAGGAGACACCATTAGGAAAACTGGAACCGGAAACTATGTCCTCTTCAGAGCCATAAATACCCATGCCTTAAGAAGTAAGTTAGACAAGTGGGATCTCATCAAATTAATATACTTCTGCAAAGCAAAAAAACCATCAGAAGAGCAGGGATACTGCCAACAGAATGGTAAAAACGATTCTCCACATATATATCTGTAAAAAGGCATAACATCTAGAATCTACAAGGAACTCTACACTCAGAAAAATCAGACAAACATTCCTTTTGAAATGTGTGAATATACGTGATAGGACACTTTTCTTTGAAGAGATACGGGCAGCCAGCAGACATAGGAAAATTGCTCAGCCTCACTCATCATCAAAGAAATGCAAATGAAGCCGGGCTCGGTGGCTCAGCCTGTAATCCCGCCCCTTTTGGGGAGGCTGGGGTGAGTGGATTGCCTGAGCCCGCAGGTTCGAGACCCGCCGGGGCCGAGACCTTATCTCTACAATAAATCAAAAAATCAGCCGGGCTTGGTCGCGCATGCCTGTAATTCCGGCTACTCGGAAGGCTGAGGCGGAAGGATCGCCGAAGCCTAGCAGGTCGAGGCTGCGGTGGCCGGGAGCGGCCACTGCACTCCAGTCTGGGCAACAGAGTGACACTCCAACTCAAAAAAAAAAAAAAAAAAAAAGAAATGCAAATGAAACCACATGCCCCCTCTAAGACTGGCCATCATTTATAAAACACACCATAAGAGATGCAGGTCCGGGTTTAGGAAGACATATGTGCTTCTACATTGCATGTGGACTGAAAAGTAGAGCAACGTCTTTAGAAAACAGTGTGGTAGTTTGTAAAGGGACAAGATATTGATCTATCAGGTGACTCCATAGAGAATACACTGGGAGGAACTCAAATCATTTTACCAAAAAGATACCTGCACCAGTATGTTTCTTCAGCTCTAATCACAATTGCAAAAAATCTTGTTCCAACCATGTTGCCCATCAAAGCTGGAAAGGATAAAATAAATGTGTTATATACACAGTGGAATATTATGCAGCCAAAAAAAAAAAAGGACAGATACAAGGGTTTTGTAGAACGTTTGCTGGATATGAGGTGTCATTTTCAGTGATTTATCACAGAAACAAAGAACAGAGTTCCATATGTTCTCACTCATGACCTGAACTTGATCACTTATAGTGCAGTAAGAAAGTGATTTGGCAGTAGTGGAAAACTGTTTAGGGGCAGGGGTGAGATTGGCAGTGAAGGGAGACTGCTAAGGAAGGGAGCGGCATGACTCATCAACCAGGGACCTTGCATAATCAATGTTTGTATATCTTACTCTGAATTGTACTCCACATTTTAAAAAAAATTTTAAAAAATAAATAAATAAATAAATAAATTGAAGCTTTAAAACATGCAATTGCCGGGATCGGTGGCTCAGCCTGTAATTCCACGCCTTTGGGAGGCTGAGGTGAGTGGATTGCCTGAGCCCACGGGTTCGAGACCCGCCGGGGCAGCGAGACCTCATCTCTGCAATAAATCAAAAAATCAGCCGGGCGTGGTAGCGCATGCCTGTAATTCCTGCTACTGGGAAGGCTGAGGCAGAAGGATAGCCGGAGCCCAGCAGGTCGAGGCTGCGGTGGCCGGGAGCGACCACTACACTCCATTCTGGATGACAGAGTGAGACTCCAACTCAAAATAAATTAAAAAAAAAACATGGAATTGACTGTATTTGTTTATTCAATTTGTTTATTTTTATTTTTTAATGTAAAAATGGTTACAATTCAGGGTTGGGCTTAGAAATGTTCATTGTGCAGGGATTGATTTTTTAACAATTGTATAATATTCCAATGCAACTCCTTTTCCTTTTAATACATTGGAATACGTGATGTAATTCTGCCTTCAAAATTGACAACCACAGTGTTTCTCGTTTAAATTCTGAAAGTTTTCTTCTGCCTAAATTGAAACTTGTTGAGATTCCAGATCCATACATTCTTAGAAAACTGAACCTTGAGATTCAGTGTAAGTGTTTTTCAAAAGGTAGAATGTACAATTAATCTGAAAAAAATTAGAAAATAAAACAGTAACATAATTTAATACAGCTTTTTTCATTCTTAAAATTTGTGTACATTTCTTGGTGCACTGTGTACTTTCACTTGTTAATTTTTTTTTTCTTTGAGTTGGAGTCTCACACTGTTGCCCAGAATGGAGTGCAGTGGCCGCTCCCTGCCATCGCAACCTCGACATGCTGGGCTCCGGCGATCGTTCCACCGCAGCCTTTCAAGTAGCCAGAATTACAGGCATGCACGCCCAACTGATTTTTCGATTTATTGTAGAGATGAGGTCTCACTGCCCAGGTGGGTCTCGAACCCGCGGGCTCAGGCAATCCACTCACCTCAGCCCCCCAAAGGCACGGGATTACAGGCTCAGCCACCGAGCCCAGCTCTGCTTGTTAATTTTGATTAAATGATACATATGTGCAATCCTTAGAGAAAGGTTTCCCTTATGTATTTGAAGGAAATATACGATCACATGCCCTTTATATTTTAACCCAATTTATATTTTTAAAAGAGCATTTCCATTGAATCCCCTAATATCTTCTATACCTGAGACAAAATGCTCCAGTCTGTAACAAAGTATCCTATTAATCTGATACTTTTAATCACCAAGCAATTAAAATGAGGCACACACAAAAAAGAGAATTTGGGCTCCAATATACATGAACCAAAATAACATTGAGATTTACCAAGTAGTAAGTAGTTGGGCTCTGGATTAGCATAAACTTTAGCTTATTGACAACTCTGGAAAATTGGTTATGATGTTAGCCAAAGCAATGTTCAAATCTTATACAAAAAACTGATCAAAGGCTGTTAAACAATACTAAAAACATCCAAATGTTTCTAAAGTAAAGAAAGTGCTAAAATATTATTTGGTTGTGCTATAACCAAGCTCCAACAGGAATCCTTGATCATAATAATAAAAGACTACTTCGTGGGCAACCCTTTCATGTCCCTTCCCAGTTTGGGAGTTTCTTGGTCCTCTCAATAAAGACTAAATTTTTTTTTAAAAGACTACCTCTTACAGGTTTCTTGAATGGTCATTTATCCCTGGAGAAACTTTGGATGTGTTCACCATGTGAGCACATGGTTCTCTTCACTTCTTGGGAATAAAATCCACCATACATACTGCATTTGGCAGAGCAATGTACACAAGAGCTTGAAGCCTAAGTTTTGCTCAGTAGTCAAGGTCCCTCCCATTATGATGTCAAAGTTCTGAGGCTGATGTCATAAATGACCATGCAACATACTTGTTTAGCTGACTTTACTTACCACTTTTAATGTAAATATTAGCCTTTTAGACAATCTACAGATTCAATGAAATATCCATTAAGTTAACATCATTCCTTCTCAGACCTGGAAAATACAATAAAGTATTCAAATGAAACCATAAAGAATCATGAATAGCCAAAAGTATAATATCATAAGAAACAAAGCAGGAGTTATCGCATTTCCAGACTTCAAACTTTATTATATGTTTACAGTAATCAACACAGCCTGATATTGGTACAAGAATAGGTCCATAGGCCAATGAATTTGAGAATGAAATCCTCAAATCCTCAAAGAACTCATCTTTGAAAAAACATCAAAGACCCACTGGATAATGGAGAACATATTCAGTAAATGGTGCTGGGAAAAGAATGACAACATGCACACGATTGAAACAGGACCCATATCTATCACCATACACATTAACTCTAAATGGATTAAAGACCTAAACGTAAAACACCAAATTATAATAATCTTAGAAAACGCAGGAATCACCATTAGAGAAACTGGAATCAGAAACGAATTCCTCTTCAGAGCCCTAAATACTCATGCCTTAAGAAGTAAGTTAGACTAGTGGGATCTTATCAGATTTATACTTCTGCAAAACAAAAGTAACCGTTAGAAGAGCAGGGATATAGCCAACAGAAAGGGAAAAACTATTCTCCATATATATATATTTGTATATATATCTGTAAAGAGGCATAACTTCTAGGATCTACAAGAAACTCTAACACTAGAAAAATCAGACAAACCTTCCCCTTGAAAAGTTTACAAAATACGTGATTGGACACTTTTCATAAGAAGAGATATGGGCAGCCAGCTGACAAATGAAAATTGCTCAGTCTCTCTTATCATCAGAAAAAGGTAAATGAAGCCACTTTGAAATACCACATGCCCCCTGTAATACTGGCCATCATTAACAAAGCAAACGATAACTGATGCAGGTCAGGATTTGGGAAGAAATAAATGCTTCTACACCGCATGTGGACTGAAAAGTAGAGCAACATCTTTTGTAAAACATTGTGGTGGCTTGTACACGGACAAGATATTGACCTACCATGTGACTCAGAAATGCCCCTGTAGAGAATATACCTGGAGGAACTCAAATCATTTTACAGAAAAGATACCTGCACCAGTATGTTTTGGGCAGCTCTAATAACAATTAAAAAAAAAACATGGTACTAACCATGTTGCCCCAAAAGCTGGAATGGATAAAATAAATGTGGTATACACACAGTGGAATATTATGCAGCCATAAAAAAAGGACAGATAGAAGGATTTTGCAGAATGTTTGATGAATATGTGGTAGGTCATTTTCAGTGAATTATCACAAAGAAAAAACAGAGTTCCATATGTTCTCAATCATGAGCTGAACTTGATCACTTATAGTGCCGTAAGAAAGTGATTCGCAGTAGTGGAAAACTTTTTAGGGGGAGAGGTGAGATTGGCAATGGAGAGATACAGCTAAGGAAGGGAGGGGCGCGTACCTCATCAACCAGGGACCCAGCATAATCAATGTTTGTATATCTAACTTTGAATTGTACCCCACATTTTTTAAAAATTAAAATAAATTTTTAAATAAATAAATAAATGAAAGCTGTAAAACATACAATTGACTTTATTTGGTTTTTTTTTTTTTTTTTTTTTTTTTGCCTTTAAAGATGGTTACAATTCAGGGTTAGGCCTAGAAATGTTCATTATGCAGGGATTGGTTTTTTAAGAATTGCATAATATTCCAATGATAACTTTTCTTTTTAATATTTTGGAATACATCGTATAGCTCTGCCTTCAAAATTGACAAGTACAGTATTTCTCACATAAATTCTCAATGTTTTATTCTACCTAAATGGCAACTTGTTGAGATTCCAGATGTATATCTTTGTCTGAAAACTGAACCTTGACAATCAGTGTACCTACGTGCTGTTTAAAAGAGAGAATGCATAATAAATCTTAAAGATTTTAGAAAATAAAACAGTATCATAATTTAATACAGCTTTTTCCATTCTCAATATTTTTGTACACTTTCTTGGTGCACTCTGTATTTTCTGCTTGTTAATTTTGATTAAATGTTACAGATGTGCAATCCTTAGAGAAAAGTTTCCCCTATATATTTGAAGGAAATATAAAATCACATTCCCTTTATATTTTAACCCAATTTATATTTTAAAAGGATATTTCCATTGAATCCCCTAGTATATTCTCTACGCAAGACATAATGCTGTATTCTGCAACAAAATATCCGAATAATCTGATAATTTTAATCATCAAGTATTTAAAGTGAAGCACACAGAAAAAAGAGAATTTGCGGCCCAATATATATAACCCCAAAAATAACATGGAGATTTACCCAGTAGTACATATCTGGCTCTGCATTAATAAAAAAATTTAGAATACTGAAAATTCTGGAAAATTGATTAGGATCTTAGGAAAAGCAATGTTAAAATCCTATAGGATAAACTGCTCAAATGCTGTTACACAATACTAAAAACACTCAAATGTTTCTAAACTAAAGAAAATGCTAAAATATTATTTGGTCGTGCTATAACCAAGCTCCAACAGGACTCCGTAAGTATAATAATAAAAGACTACATCATGGGCAACCCCTTCAGTCCCCCTCCCAGTTTGGGAGTTTCTCGGCTATCTAAATAAACACTACTATATAAAAAAAGGACTACCTCGTTGATAGGATTCTTGAATGATCACTTATCCCTGGAGAAATTTTTCGAGGTACCCACCATGTGAATGCATGATTATCTTCATTTCTAGACTTAAAACTTCACTATATGTTTACAGAAACCAACACAGCCTGGTATTGGGACAAGGATTGATCCATAGGCCAATGGATCAGGACAGAGAATGAAATCATCAAATTCTCAACCAACTCATCTTTGCAAAAACCTCGAAGATCCATTGGTTAATGGAGAACATATTCAGTAAATGGTGCTGGGAAAAGACTGACAACATGCACCAGACTGAAACAGGACCCCTATCTATCACCATACATATTAACTCTAAATGGATCAAAGACCTAAACGTAAAACACCAAATTAAATAATCTTAGAAATCGCAGGAGACACCATTAGGGGAAATGGAACCTGAAAATAATTCCTCTTCAGAACACTAAAAACTCAACACTTAAAAAGTAAGTTAGACAAGTGGGATATCATCAAATTAATATACTTCTGCAAAACAAAAGAAACCATCAGAAGAGCAGAGATACAACCGACAGAATGGGAAAAACGATTCTCCACCTATATCTCTGTAAAAAGACATAACATCTAAGATCTACAAGTAACTCAAACACTCAGAAAAACCAGGCAAACATTCGCTTTGAAAAGTGTGCAAAATACGTGATTGGACACTTTTCATAAGAAGAGATACGCAGCCAGCAGACCCATGAAATTGCTCAGCCTCAGCCGAGCTCAGTGGCTCAGCCTGTAATCCCGCGCCTTTGGGAGGCTGAGGTGAGTGAATTGCCTGAGCGCGGGTTCGAGACCCGCCTGGGCAGCGAGACCTCATCTCTACAATAAATCAAAAAATCAGCAGGGCGTGGTAGCGCATGCCTGTAATTCCAGCTACTTGGAAGGCTGAGATGGAAGGATCGCCAGAGCCCGGCAGGTCGAGGCTGTGGTGGCCGGGAGCGGCCACTGCACTCCAGTCTGGGTGACAGAGTGAGACTCCAACTCAAAAAACAAACAAAAAAAAGAAATTGCTCAGCCTCATTCATCATCAAAGAAATGTAAATGAAACGACTTTGAAATACCACATACCCCCTGTAAGACTGGCCATCATTAATAAAACAAACAATAACAGACACAGGTAAGGATTTGGGGAAAAATACATGCTTGTACACGGCATGTGGACTGAAAAGTAGAGCAACATTTTTGGAAAACTGTGCGGTGGATTGTAAAGTGACAAGATATTGACCTACCAGGTGACTCAGTAATTCCGCTGTAGAGAATATACCTGGAAGAACTCAAATCATTCTATCAAACAAATACCTGTACCAGTATGTTTTTTTGCAGGTCTAATAACAACTGCAAAAAACATGGTACGAACCATGTTGCCCTTCAAAGCTGGAATGGACAAAATAAATGTGGTATATACACAGTAGAATATTATGCAGCCATAAAAAAAGGACAGATAGAAGGATTTTGCAGAACGTTTGATGGATATGAGGTAGATCATTTTCAGTGATTTATCACAGATACAATGAACAGACTTCCATATGCTCTCACACATGACCTGAAATTGATCACTTATACTGCTGTGAGAAAGTGATTGTCAGTCGTGAAAAATGTTTATGGGGAGGGGGAGATTGGCATTGGAATGATACAGCTAAGGAAGGGAGGGGCATACCACATCAACCAGGGACCCTGCATAATAAATGTTTGTATGTCTAACTCTGAATTTTACCCCACATTTTAAAAAAAATTAAAATATATAAATAAATAAATAAATAAATAAATAAATAAATAAAATAAAAGCTGTAAAACATGCAACTGACGTTATTTGTTTATTCATTTTTTATAATTTAAAAATGATTACAATTCTCGGTTTAGCTTAGTAATGTTCGTTATGCAGGGATGGATTTTTAAAAATGTGTATAATATTCCAATGATTACTCATTTTCCTTTTAGTACGTTGGAATACATGGTAAAATTCTGCCTTCAAAATTGACAACTACAATGTTTCTCACATAAATTCTGAATGTTTTATTCTGCCTAAATTGAAACTTGTTGAGATTCCAGGTTTATATCATTCTTAGAAAACTGAACCTTGAGATTCAGTGTACCTAAGTGCTATTCAGAAGGCACAATACATAATAAATCTTAAAAATTTTAGAAAATAATACAGTATTGTAATTTAATACAGCTTTTTCCATTTTTAAAATTTGTGTGCATTTTCTTGGTGCACTCTGGATTTTTTGCTTGTTAATTTTGATTAAAAGTTACAGATGTGCAATCCTTAGAGAAAAGTTCCCTTTATATATTTGAAGGAAATATAAAATCATGTTACCTTTATATTTTAACCAAATTTATATTTTAAAGGACTATTTCCTTTGAATCCCCTAGTATTTTCTCCATCTAAGACATAATGCTGTACTCTGCAACAAAGTAGTCGCTTAATCTGATACTTTTACTCTCCAAGCATTTACAAAAAAAGAGAATTTGGGGTCCAATATTTATAAACCAATATTTATAAACCAAAATAACATGGATATTTACAAAGGAATAAGTGTTTGGGCTCTGCTTTAGTATAAAAATTTAGATAATTGAAAATTCTGGGAAATTGATTATGGTGTTAGGAAAAGCAAAGTTCAAATCTTGTACGAAAAACAGCTCAAAGGCTGTTACACAATACTGAAAACATCCAAAAATTTCTAAACTAAGGAAAGTGCTAAAATATTATTTTGTTTTGTTATATCCAAGCTCCAACCAGACTCTGTGATCATCATAATAAAAGAGTACCTCTTGGGCCACTCCTCAGGTCGCCTCCCAGTTTGGGAGTTTCTCGGTCATCTCAATAAAGACTGCTTAAAAAAAAAAAAAAAAAAAAGACTACTACATTTAGAGGATTCTTGAATGGTCACTTAGCCCGTAGAAATTTTTGGATATGTGTGAACACATGGTTCCCTTCACTTCTTGGGAATGAAATCCCCCATGTCTACAGCATTTGGAAGAGCACTGTAAACAAGTGCTTGAAGCCAAAGGATTGCTCAGTAGTCAAGGTTCCTCCCATTATTATCTTAAAGTTCTGAGGCTGATGTCATTAATGACAATTTGACATTCTTATTTCCCTGACTTTACTTATCTCTTTTAATGTAAAAATTAGCCTTTTATTCAATCTACAGATTCAATGAAAAAAAAAAAAACTTAAGGTTAACATCATTCTTCTCAGACCTGGAAATTACAATAAAACACTCATATGAAACCATAAACAATAATGAATAGACAAAAGGACCTTATCTAAAGAAACAAAGCAGGAGCTATCGCAGTTGCACACTTCAAACTTACTGTATGTATACTGTAATCAACACAGCCTGGTATTGGTAACAGAATAGGCCCATAGGCCAATGGATTACGACACAGAATGATATCATCAAATTCTCAACCAACTCATCTTTGAAAAAACCTCCAAGACCCACTGGGTAATGGAGAACATATTCAGTAAATGGTACTGGTAAAAGGCTGACAACATGCCCAATATTGAAACAGGACCCATATGTACCAAAATACACATTAACTCTAAATGGATCAAAGACCTAAACGTAAAACACCAAATTATGATAATCTTAGAAAACGCAGGAGAAACCATTAGGAAAATTGGAACTGGAAAACAATTCCTCTTCAGAGCCCTAAATACCCATGCCTTAAGACAGAAAATAGACAAGTGAGATCTCATCAAATTAATATACTTCTGCAAAACAAAAGAAACCATAAGAAGAGCAGGGATACAGTCAACAGAATGGGAAAAACGATTGTCCAACTATATGTCTGTAACTATATGTTATGGGGCATAAATCTAGGATCTACAAGAAACTCAAATGCTCAGAAAAATCAGACAAACATTCCCTTTGAAAAGTGTGCAAAATACGTGATTGGACACTTTTCATAAAAAGAGATATGGGCAGCCAGCAGACATATGAAAATTGCTCAGCATCACTCATCATCAAAGAAATGCAAATGAAACCACTTTGAAATACCACATGCCCTTGTAAGACTGGACATCATAATTAAAAAAAATAACAGATGCAGGTAAGAATTTGGGAAGAAATAAATGCTTCTACACCGCATGTGGACTGAAAAGTAGAACAACATCTTTGGAAAACAGTGTGGTGGTTTGTAATGGGACAAGATATTGACCTACCATGTGACTCAGCAATTCCCCCGGTCGAGAATGTACCTGGAGGAACTCAAATCATTTTAGCTAAAAGATACTTGCACCAGTATGTTTTATGCATCTCTAATCACAATTGCGGAAAAACATGGTACCAGCCATGTTGCCCATCAAAGCTGGAATGGGTAAAATAAGTGTAGTGTATACACACTGGAATCTTATGCAGCCCTAAGAAAGGACAGTTATAAGGATTTTGCAGAACGTTTGATGGATATGAGGTAGGTCATTTTCAGTAATTTATCACAGAAACAAAGAACAGAATTGCACACGTTCTCACGCATGAGGTGAACTTGATCACTTATAGTGCAGTAAGAAAGTGATTGGCAGTAGAGGAAAACTGTTTAGGGGAGGGGTGAGATGGGCAGTGGAGGGATACTGCTAAGGAAGGTAGGGGCATACCTCATCAACCATGGACCCTGCTTAATCAATGTTTTTATATCTAACTCTGAATTGTACCCCACTTTTAAAAAAAAAACAAAATAAGTAATTAAATAAATCAAGAAATGAAACGTGTAAAATGTGCAACTGACTTTATTTATTTATTTTTACATTAAACATGGTTGCAATTCAGGGTTGGGCCTAGATATGTTCATTATGCAGGGATTGATTTTTAAAGAATTGTATACTATTCCAATGATAACACCTTGTCCTTTTTTTTTTTTTTTTTTTTTTGAGTTGAAGTCTCACTCTCTCGCCCAGACTGGAGTGCAGTGGCCGCTCCCGGCCACCGCAGCCTAGACCTGCTGGGCTCCGGCGATCCTTCCGCCTCAGCCTTCCAAATAGCTGGAACCACAGGCGCGCGCTACCACGTCCAGCTGATTTTTGATTATTGCAGAGATGAGGTCTCGCTGCCCAGGCGAGTCTTGAACTCGCGGGCTCAGGTAATTCACTCACCTCAGCCTCCCAAAGGCACGGGATTACAGACTGAGCCACCAAGCCCGGCACATTGTCCTTTTAATAGGTTGGAATACATGGTATAAGTCTGCCTTCAAAATTGACAACCACAGTGTTTCCCACATAAATTCAGAATGTTTTATTTAGCCTAAGTTTAATCTTGTTCAGATTCCAGAACTATATCATTCTTAGAAAACTGAACCTTGAAATTCAGTGTACCTAAGACCTATTCAGAAGGCAGAATGCATAATAAATCTTAAAAATTTTAGAAAATAATACACTATCATAATTTAATACAGTTTTTTTGATTCTTAAAATTTGTGTACATGTTCTTGGTGCACTCTTTATTTTCTGCTTGTTAATTTTGATTAAATGTTACAGATGTGAAATCCTTAGACAAAAGTTTCCCTTATATATTTGCAGGAAATATAAAATCACGTTCACGTTATATTATAAACCAATTTATGTTTTAAAAGAATATTTCCATTGAATCCCCTAGTATTTTCTCTACCTAAGACATATTGCTCTACTCTGCAACCAAGTATCCGATTAATCTGATTCTTTTAATCACCAAGAATTTACAATGAGGCACACAGAAAAACGAGAATTTGGGTCCCAATACATATAAACCAAAATAACATGGAGATGTACAAAGTAGTAAGTATTTGGGCTCTACACTAGTGTAAAAATTTAGATAATAGAAAATTCTGAAAAATTGATTATGATCTTAGCAAAAGCAATGCTTAAATCCTCTAGAAAAAGCTGCTCAAAGGCTGTTACACAACACTAAAAACATCCAAAAGTTTCTAAACTAATGAAAGTACTAAAAATATTATTTGGTTGTGCTATCACCAAGCTCCAACAGGACTCCATGACCATAGTAATAAGAGACTACCTCTTGGGCAGCGCCCTCAGGTCGCCTCCCACTTTGGGAGTTTCTCAGTTCTCTCAACAAAGACTGCTTTAAAACAACAAAAAAAAGGACTACCTCGTTTAGAGGATTCTTGAATGGTCACTTATCAAAGGAGAAATTTTTGGATAAGTGTCAACACATGGTTGTCTTTACTTCTTGGGAATGAAATCCACCATGTTTACCGCATTTGGCAGATTACTGTAGCCAAGTGCTTGAAGCCTAAGGATTGTTCAGTGGACAAGTTCCCTCACATTTTGATGTCAAAGTTCTGAGGCTGAAGTCAGCAATGACAATTTGACATGCATGTATCCCTGACTTTACTTACCTCTTTTAATGTAAAAATGAGCCTTTTCATCAATCTACAGATTCAATGAAATAACCCTTAAGTTAAAATCATTCTTCTCAGACCTTGATATTACAATAAAATATTCATATGGCAGGGCTCAGTGGCTCAGCCTGTAATCCCGTTCCTTTGGGAGGCTGAGGTGAGTGGATTGCCTGACACTGCGGGTTCGATACTCGCCTGGGCAGCAAGACCTCATCTCTACAATATATCAAAAAATCAGCATGTCTGTAATTCCGGATAATTGGAAGGCTGGGGCAGAAGGATCGCTGGATCCAGCAGGTCGAGGTTGTGGTGGTCAGGAGCGGCTACTGCTCTCCAGTCTGGTGACAGAGCTCGAATACAACTCCCCCCCCCCAAAAAAAAGGAAAAAAGAAAAAGAATTCATGCGAAACCATAAACAATCATCAATAGTCAAAAGAATCTTATCAAAAAAAAAGGAGGAGCTTTCGCAGTTCCAGACTTCAAACATTACTATATGATTAAAATAATCAACACAGCCTGTTATTGGTACAAGAATAGGTCCATAGGTCAATGGATCTGGAGACAGAATTAAATCCTCAAACTCTCAACCAACTTATCTTTGAAAAAACCTCCCAAAACCACAGGGTAATGGAGAACATATTCAGTAAATGGTGCTGGGAAAAGGCTGAAAACATACACAAGATTGAAACAGGACCCATATCTATCACTATACACTTTAATTCTAAATGGATAAAAGGCCTAAACGTAAAACACCAAATTATAATAATCTTGGAAAACGCAGGAGACACCATTAGGGAAACTGGAACGGGAATTTAATTCCCCTTCAGAGCCATAAATATACCCATGCCTTAAGAAGTAAGTTAGACAAGTGGGATCTCATCAAATTAATATAGTTCTGCAAAACAAAAGAAACCATCAGAAGAGCAGGGAGACAGCCAACAGGGTGGGAAAATCTATTCTTCACCTACATATCTGTAAAAAGGCATAAAATCAAGGATCTACAAGAAACACAAACACTCAGAAAAATCAGACAAACATTCCCTTTGAAAAGTGTTCAAAATACGTGATTGGACACTTTTCATAAGAAGAGATACGGACAGCCAGCAGATCATGAAAATAGCTCAGCCTCACTCATCATCAAAGAACTGCAAATGAAACCATTTTGAAATACTACATACCAACTGCAAGACTGGCCATAATTAATAAAGCAAAAAATAACAGATGCAGCTCAGGATTTGGGATGCAATAAATGCTTCTACACAGTATGTGAACTGAAAAGTAGAGCAAAATTTTTGGAAAACAGTGTGGTGGTTTGTAAAGGGATAAGATATTGACCTACCATGTGACTCAGTCATTCCTCTGTAGAGAATATACCTGGTGGAACTCAAATCATTTTACCAAAAAGATACCTGCCCCAGTATGTTTTTTGTAGCTCTAATCACAATTGAAAAAACATGGTACCAACCATGTTGCCCATCAAAGTTAGAATGAATAAAATAAATGTGGTATATTCACAGTGGAATATTATGCAGCCATAAAAAAGAACATATAAGGATTTGGCAGAACGATTGATGGACAGGAGTTAGGTCATTTTCAGTGATTTATCACAGAAACAAAGAACAGAGTTCCATATGTTCTCACTCATGAGCTGAACTTGATCACTTATAGTGCTCTAAGAAAGTGATTGGCAACTCTTCAGTGGAAAACTCTTCAGTGGGAGGGGTGAGGTTGGCAGTGGAGGGACACTATTAAGGTAGGGAGGGGCATACCTCTTCAACCAGGGACCCTGCATAATCATTGTTTCTATATCTAACTCTGAAATGTATCCCACATTTTCAAAAAATTAAAATAAATAAATAAATGAAAGCTATAAATCATGGAACTGACTTTATTTGTTTATTCTATTTTTTATTGTTTTTACTTTACAAATGGTTGCAATTCAGGGTTCGGCCTAGAAATGTTCATTATGGTGGGATTGATTTTTTGAAGAATTGTATAATTCTCCAGTGATAACTCCTTTTCCTTTTAATACATTGGATTACATTGTATAATTCTGCCTTCCAAATTGACAACTACAGTGTTTCTCACATAAATTCTGAATGTTTTATTCTGCCTAAATTGAAACTTGTTGAGATTCCAGATCTATATCATTCGTAGAAAACTGATACTTGAGATTCAGTGTACCTAAGTGCTTTTCAGAAGGTAGAATGCAAAATAAATATTAAAAAATTAGGAAATTAAAACAGTATCATAATTTAATACAGCTTTTTACATTCTTAAAATTTGTGTACATTTATGGTACACTCTGTTTTTTCTCCTTGTTAATTTTGATTAAATGTTACAGATGTGCAATCCTTAGAAAAAAGTTTCCCTAATATATTTGAAGGAAATATAAAAACACATTCTCTTTATATTTTAACCCAATTTATATTTTTAAAAGTGTATTTCTATTGAATCTCCTAGTATTTTCTCTACCTAAGACATAATGCTGTACTGTGCAACAAAGCATCCTATTCATTTGATACACTTAATCACCAAGCCTTGAAAATGAGGCACACAGAAAAAAGAGAACTGGGGTCCAAATATATATAAACCAAAGTAACATGGAGATTTACAATGTACTAAGTATTTGGGCTCTACATTAGTATAAAAATTTAGATAATTTAAAATTCTGGAGAATTGATTACAATCTTAGCAAAAGGAATATTCAAATCTTGTAGGAAAAACTGTTCAAATGGTGTAACACAATACTAAAAACACCCAAACGTTTCTAAACTGAAAAAAGTGCCAAAATATTATTTAGTTGTGCTATAACCAAACTCCAAAAGGACTCCTTGACCACAATAATAAAAGACTACCTCGTGGACAACCCCCTCAACTCCCCTCCCAATTTGGGTGTTTCTAGGTCCTCTCAATAAGACTGCTTAAAAAAAAAAAAAAGACTACCTAGTTTAAAGGATTCTTGAATGGTCATTTCTCCCTGGAGAAATTTTTGGATAGGTGTTCACACACTTCTTGGGAATAAAATCGATCAAGTCTACTGTATTTGCCAGAGCACTGTACACAAGTGCTTGAAGCCTAAGGATTTGCTCAGTAGTCAATGTCCCTCCTATTATGATGTCAAAGTTCTGAGACTGTTGTCATACATGACAATTTGACATGCTTGTTTTCCTGACTTTACTTACCTCTTGTAATATAAAAATTAGCATTTTGGGCAATCTACAGATTCAATGAAATAACAATTAAGTTAACATCATTCTTCTCAGACCTGGAAATTACAATAAAGAATTCATATGAGCTGGGATCGGTGGCTCAACCTGTAATCCTGCGCCTTTGGGATGCTGAGGTGAGTGGATTACCTGAGCCCGCGGGTTCGAGACCCACCTGGGCAGTGAGACCTCATCCCTACAATAAATCAAAAAATCACCCGGGCATGGTAGCACATGACTGTAATTCCAGCTACTTGGAAGTCTGACGCGGAAGGATTGCTGGAGCCCAGCAGGTCAAGACTTTGGTGGCCGGGAGCAGTCACTGCACTCCAGTCTGGGTGAAAGAGTGAGACTCCAACTCAAAAAAAAAAAAAAAAAAAATTCATATGAAAACATAAACAATCATGAATAGCCAAAAGATTCTTATCAAAAGAAAAAAAAAAAGGGGCTATCGCAGTTCCAGTCTTCAAACTTTACTAAATGTTTTCAGTAATCAGCACAGCCTGGTATTGGTACAAGAGTAGGTTCATTGACCAATGGATCAGGACAGAGAATGAAATCCTCAAATTCTCCACCAACTCATCTTTGAAAAAACCTCCAAGACTCACAGGAAAATGCAGAACACATTCAGTAAACGGTGCTGGAAAAGGCTGACAACATGCACAAGATTGAAACAGGACCCCAATATATCACCATATGCATTAACTCTAAATGGATCAAAGACCTAAACATAAAACACCAAATTATTATAATCTTAGAAAACGCAGAAGACACCATTAGGGAAAATAGAAGCAGTAACTTATTCCTCTCCAGGGTCCTAAATACCCATGCCTTAAGAAGTAAGTTAGACAAGTGGATCTCATCAAATTATTATACTTCTGCAAAACAAAAGAAACCATCGAAAGAGCAAGGAAACAGCCAACGGAAAGGGAAAAACGATTTGTAACCTATATATCTGTAAAAAGGCATAACATCTAGGATCTAGAAGAAACTCAAACACTCAGAAAAATCAGGCAAACATTCCCTTTGAAAAGTGTGCAAAATACGTGATTGGACACTTTTCATATAAGAGATACGGGCACAAGCAGACATATGAAAATTGCTCAGCCTCACTCATCATCAAAGAAATGCAAGTGAAAGCACTTTGAAATACCACATACCCCGTGTAAGAGTGCCCATCAATAATAAAACACAATAACAGATGCAGGTCTGGATTTGGGAAGAAATAAATGATTCTACACTGCAAGTGGACTGAAAAGTAGAGCAACATCTTTGGAAATCAGTATGGTGGTTTGTAAAGCGACAAGCCTTGACCTGCCATGTGACTCAGTAATTCCCCTGTCGATAATATACCTGGAGGAACTCAGATCATTTTACCAAAAAGATACGTGCACCAGTATGCTTTTTGCAGCTCTAATCAAATTGCAATAAAATATGGTACCAACCATGTTGCGCATCAAAGCTGGAAAGGATAAAATAAATGTGGTATATACACAGTGGAATATTATGCAGCCACAAAAAAGGAATATATAGAAGGATTTTGCAGATCGTTTGATGGATATGGGGTAGGTCATTTTCAGTGTTTTATCACAAAACCAAAGAAAAGAGCTCCATATGTTCTCACTCATGAGCTGAACTTGATCACTTATAGTGCTGTATGAAAGTGATTGGCAGTAGTCGAAACCTGTTTAGGGGGACGGGTGAGATTGGCAGTGGAGGGAGACTGCTAAGGAAGGGAGGGTCATACCTCATCAACCAGGGACGCTGCATAACCAATGTTTGTATATCTAACTCTCAATATTACTCCACATTTTTAAAAAAATTAAAATAAATAATAAATAAATAAGTAAATGAAAGCTGTAAAACATGCAATGCATCTGACTTTATTTGTTTATTCTATTTTTTAATTTTTTTTCCTTTAAAAATGGTTACAATTCATTTTGGGGCCTAGAAATGTTATTATGCTGAGATTGATTTTTGTGTGTGTGTATTGGTGTCTCACTCTGTCGCCCAGACTGGAGTGCATTGGCCGCTCCTGGCCACTGCAACCTCGTCTTGCTGGGCTCCGATGATCCTTCTGAGTCAGCCCTCCGAGTAGCCGGAATTACAGTTGCGCACTACCACGCCAAGCTAATATTTTGATTTATTGTAGAGATGAGCTCTCGCTGCCCAGGTGGGTCTCGAACCCACGGACTCAGCCAATCCATTCACTTCAGCCTCCAAAAGGCACGGGATTACAGGCTGAGCAACCAAGCCCGGCGAGATTGATTTTTTAAGAATTGTAGTATACTCTAAGGATAACTCCTTTTCTTTTTAATACGGTTGGAATGCATGCTATATTTTGCCTTCAAAATTGACAACTACAGTATTTCTCACATAAATTCTGAATGTTTTATTCTGCCTAAAATGAAACTTGTTGAGATTCCAGATCTATATCATTCATAGAAAACTGAACCATGAGATTCAGTGTAGCCAAGTTCTAATCAGAAGGCAGAATGCATAATAAATCTTAAAAATTTTAGAAACTAAAACAGTATCATAATTTAATACAGATTTTTCCATTCTTAAAATTTGTGTACATTATCTTGGTGCACTCTATTTTCTGCTTGTTAATTTTGATTAAATGTTACAGATGTGCAATCCTTAGAGAAAAGTTTCCCTTATATATTTGAAGGAAATATAAAATCACATTCCCTTTACATTGTAACACAATTTATATTTTTAAAAGGGTATTTCCATTGAATCCCCTAGTATTTTCTGTACCTAAGACATAAGGCTGTACTCTGCAGCAAAGTATCTGATTAATCTAATTATTTTAATCACCAAGCATTTAAAATGAGGCACACAGAAAAAATGATAATTTGGGGCCCAATATATATAAACCAAAATAACATGTAGATTTACAAAGTCGTAAGTATTTGGGATCTGCATTAGTATAAAAATTTAGATAATTGAAAATTCTGGAAAATTGATTATGATCTTAGCAAAAGCAATGTACAAATCCTGGTTGAAAAACTGCTCAACGGTTGTTACACAATACTAAAAATATCCAAAACTTTCTAAACTAAAGAAAGTGCTAAAATATTATTTGGTTTTGCTATAACAAAGCTCCAACAGGACTCCATGACAATAATAATAAAAGACTACATATTGGTCAACCCCCACAGGTCCCCTCCCAGTTTGGGTGTTTCTGGGTCTTCTCAATAAAGACTGCTTTAAAAAAAAAGACGGCCGGGCTCGGTGGCTCAGCCTATAATCCCTCGCCTTTGGGAGGTTGAGGTTAGTGAATTGCCTGAGCCCCCAGTTTCGAGACCCACCTTGGCAGCAAGACCTCATATCTACAATAAATCATAAAATCAGTCGGGCGTGGTAGCATGCACCTGTAGTTCTGCCTACTTGAAAGGCTGAGGCAGAACGATCGCCGGAGCCCAGCAGTTCGAGGTTGCGGTGGCTGGGAGCAGCCCTCTGCACTCCAGTCTGGATGACAGAGTGAGACTCCAACTCACAAAGGAAAAAATGAAAAAGACTACCTTGTTTAGAGGATTCTTGAATGGTCACTTATCCCTGGAGACATTTTTGGATAGGTGTTAACACATGGTTCTCTTCACTTCTTGGGAATGAAATCCACTTTGTCTACCACATTTGACAGAGCACTGTACACAAGTGCTTGAAGCCTAAGGATTGCTCAGTAGTCAAGGTCCCTCCCATTATGATGTCAAATACTGAGGCTGATGTCATAAATGACAATTTGACATGCTTGTTTCCCTGACTTTATTTACCTCTTTTAATGTAAAAATTAGCCTTTTAGTTAATCTACAGATTCAATGAAATAACCATTAACTCAACATCATTCTTCTCAGACCTGGAAATTACAATAAAGAATTCATATGAAACCATAGCAATCATGTATAGCCAAAAGAATTTTATCAAAAGAAACAAAGCAGGAGTTATCACAGTTCCAGACTTTAGACATTACTATACATACATGTTGGGAGGGGCCATGGAGGCCTGCCTGAGTGTTAGGGATCCAGGTAGGCTGTGGACCCTGAGACCACCAGGTTGTGTTCAGGAGCTGAAGGCTCATTCCCTCCTCCTTTCTTTGTTGTTTGGCTTGATCCACAGGGACTTTGATGATCTAGCAAGAATTTCTGAGAATATGACAGGCATGGCTGACTCTAGGGATCCATTGTTCCCGTTTCTCACAGACTAATGTTTAAACTTGGCATACTTCAAACTCAGGTCACATTTAGAAGCCTTATACATGACACAAGCTTCTTTATAAGATTTTAAAGTATATTTGTAGAATTAGTATATACATGTAGAGAGCTTTTTCCAGTTTTAGAAGGTATAGATGATTATCTAGACTTACCAGAAATGGCCCAGCACTAACTTTGGACAGGGCCACATTCCTAAGAGTCCAGCATCCACTTTGGGCTGAGATACGTTATTTTAAAACGGTTCTTTAGTTACAATTAGTGTACATTTTTCTCCTTATAATAGAAACTGAATTTATTTTATTCATAGAAAGTATTATAGAATAGGTCACTCTACATCAGGGAATTATGTTAGTTCAAGCATGATCAAACATGATACTTTGAGGTTCTACAGAATAAAGCTAACCTTAGAAATTTCACTGTTCCCACTTTCTACTAATTGTGGTTTTGGCTTTAGCACAATTACAGTTTGCATTTGGATTTTATTTTAGAAACCTAATTGCTGATGATCAGCCTAATATGTTAACATTAGGATTTAGAAACATTTATAGAAATTAAGATAGATGCATAGGATTTTAGAATAGCCATTTTGTCAAGAGATTTTAATCAATTGTTCCTAGAAATGGCCCAGGGTGAACTTTGAACTGGGCCACATTCTTTAGGAACTGGTTTGAGGTATAATTAAGAGTTTCCATCGGGTAGGTAGAATTAGCACAGAATAGAAACCATTAGGATTTAAGTCATTCATTAGGTGTTGGGTATGCATAAGTTTTAGAAGTTATTGATTATTAGGATTTCATGATTTTAGAATTGTTGTATTGCATTTCGGGAACATAACCCAAGCATAAGGAACAGTGAGATAATTTTGGGATTGTCTTTCCTCATGCTTGGTAAATTCCTGGTGGGTAGGGGACGCCCCTCAACCACCTGGCTTTGTGTTCACATGAAAGTATTGTGATTTGTTTGGGATTGTCCTTCCTCATGCTTAAGGAAACACCTGGTGGGTGGGGGAATGTGCCTCATCCTCCTGGCCTTGTGTTCACATGAAAGTCTTGTGATTTAACATGTGAAAATTTGGGATAAAAGACTCACGGTTGCTCCCAATAAACGCCTTCTGCTCATTTCACCGAACAGTTGTCCACTTTCTTTCTTTCTCTTTCTTCCTCTTTATATCTGTCTCTCCATCTTTCTTTCTTTTAATATCTGTTCCTACTACAGAATCTGCTTCTGCACTATACAGAGTGCAGTATCTTTCTTTATCCCCCTTTCTCTTTGTTTCTCTTTATTGCTCCAGAAAAATCACCGATTCTGCCCCACCTTCCAGAGGGACCCTATAAATCTCTGCAGTGGCTGGTCCCCCGTCACTGGTGCCCAACGTGGGGCCCCTGAAAAGGTAAGTCTTTTTCTTGTTTCAGGGCAGCCAGGATCCTACCCAGGGTGCTGCAGACCCCTCTGTAGAGACAGGCAGAGTGAGGATGGGTAAGCAAGTTTTTGTGAAGCCAGAGCCGTGATCTAATCATGGGCCAGAGCGAATCTAGGAATGTAAAATATTCATCAGTATTTAATAAATACATTGTCTAAACATGGAATTAAAGCTTCCTCTTCTAATCTAGCTTGTTTTCTACATTTTGTGCAGTAGCAATGTTAATTTAAAATGCTTTAAATCCACAGCATGATTATGAGAAATTTCCTTCCAATAAGGCTGCCAATGATGATGATGATGAAGAAACTTTTCTCTTCGCTGCAACCTCAGCTCCCCCTGGCTATAATGACAAAGTAAATTATCTATGCAGGATGAAGCTGAACCCGAGGAAGAAGCTGATAGATTTCATATCAGTGCTTTTATGGCCAACACTGAACCTTCCCTCCCTCAGGCTGCTCCTTTCAATGCTAAAGTCCTAAAGTCAAAAATTTTGCCTAATAATGTCGGTATTGCCCCTGCGTGTCCTGTCTTTCCTCCTGGTACAGATGCAATACAAGCTGAAGCCGAAAAAGAAGGAGATTTTATTTTCACAGCTTGCTTCCCAATACAATTTTATCCCGGTGCTGATGGAGTGGATCAAGCTCACAGGGAAAACTTGCCATATAAATTGGTAAGGGAGTTACGGGGAGGTAAGCTCAAAGTATGGTCCTCTTACACCTTATACAATTACTATTTTTGATCAGTTTACCTCACAATGGATGACTCTCGCAGATTGACACCAATTAAACTAAAGCTGTTTGTCTGGAGGTGATTATTTGCTGTGGAAAACCGACTATGAGGATCAAGTTAGAATTCAAGTGGACCAGAATTTAAATTGACCTGCTGGGTCATTCATTATTTCTCATGATATGCTCTCTGGGACTGGTATGTATGCCCAAATTGCTAATCAAATTTCTCTACCCAAAGATGTCTTGCTTTAGATAAATCATTGTGTTGTCACTGTGTGGAAAAAATTACTGGCAGACACTGCTCAGACTTCTTTATCTGATGTAAACAAACGGCCAAGGAAAGTTATGAGGACTTTGTTTTCAGACTCACTACGGCTATTAATTAGGTAATTACTAATGAAGAAGCAGGAGTTTGGCTGCAGCATTGAAGGGAGAAATATTTTCACAGATCGCTCAAGGTATGCAAGGTGCAGGTAAACAGAAAAATATTTCACAGCAATCATGTTATGTGTGTGGACAAATCAGACACATTAGTAGAAACTGCCCTGCTAATCTTAATGTTACCTCCTACTGCACCTCTTTCTAAGGTTTTCCTTTAAAAGTCAAGAATAATAAAATAAAGCCTGAACTTAGTTACACTTTTCCTTTTCTCATAGGAATGCAGAGAACTCGAGCAATAATAAACAAAAGTATATAAATAATGTGTAAGCAATAGAAGTAAAATAAATAATGTAAGTAACATAAGCAAAAGTATATAACTAATGTGTAAGTAATATAAGTAAAATAAATATTGTAAGTAACAAAGGAAAAGTATATAAGTAATGTGTAAGTAATATAAGTAATATTATTAAAATAAGTAATATAAGCAATATAAGCAATATATAAATAATATAAGGTAATATATGTAAGCAATATAAACAATATATATTATAAATATTGTAAGTATTACATAAACAGTTTATAAATAATATAAGTAAAAGTATACAAGTAAAAAGCAAAAGAATATTTCATTACAGTCTTGCTTTAACTATGGTCAAGTCAGACACATTAACAGGTTGTCCAGCAAAGTAAGGTATGGCCGGCTTACATGGCATACGGTCACCACTTACTGGGGCTACTCGACCGAAAACCTTATGTCTCAAATGCCTTAAAGGCTTTCATTGGGCTAGAGATTGCCTATCTAAATTTCATAAAAACGGCACTCCTTTAAATCAACAGCAAGCCACCTCGGCTCAGGAAAACTTCCAGAGGGGCCAGCCCCGGCCCCAGATAACAATAGGGACAGCCGCCACCATAAACCCGTTCATTCCTTCTGCTCCATCACAGACCTCAGCCGAGCCACCCCAGGGAGTACAGGACTGGACTTGTGTTCCTCCACCACAACAATATTAACTCTGGACGTTCCGGTGACCCCAATTCCTATGGGAGTAAAGGGCCCTCTCCTGGAAGGAATAGTGGGTATAATATTAGGCAGAAGTTCCTTGTCTTTACAAGGAATTTCCATTTTTCCTGGAGTGGTGGTTTCGGATTACACAGGAGACATCCAGGTTCTTGGGGCTCCCCATAGCTAAACAGTGCAGAGAATCGCCCGGTTGCTGCTCTTGCCTTATCACAAAGCAGGTAAACTTTAACCTGTCGAGAGGTGACTCTGAATTTGATTCTAGCAATGTTGCTTTCTGGGTGCAGGACGTTACTAAAACTAGACCTCTAACAGATTTATTTATACGAGGAGTCAAAATTACGGTCTTGTTAGACACAGGAGCCAATGTTTCTTGTATTACTGGAAAAATTGGTCTGCTTCCTGGTCTACTCAAATAGCTCCATCAGGACTCATAGGTATTGGTCGAGTATCCTCAGTAGCCAAAGTTCACAGATTTTAAATTGGACAGATAGTAAGACTTCAGGAACCCTTTGCCCGTTTGTTATTCCATCTATCACCTTTACATTATGGGGATGAGTCATTCTTTTAAAAATGGGCACGCTTTTGCATAGCCCCAATGATAAAGTCTCAGCACAAATGCTGTAGATGGCCTATGATGCCTTTAAGGGACCTGGTAAAGATGGGCAAGGAATACAGGAGCCTGTCAAAATAGCAGGTATTGGTTATTTGAATTTACCTTGGGCCACTGTTTTCAAGACTATTGATTGGAAAGATGACAAACCCGTTTGGGTGGAACAATAGCCCATGCCATCATAAAAGCTTAAGGCAGTCAAAAAACTAGTTTAGCAACATTAGGGGCTGGTCATATAGAGACTTCTACTAGCCCCACGAATGGCAACCACTAGCCCTTGAAACACTCCTACTTTTGTAATTAAGAAAAATTCTGGTAAATGGAGACTTTTAACGGATTTCAGAGTAATTAACGCTACTATGGAAGTCATGGGAGCATTGCAGCCTGGATTGCTGTACCTGTTAACTTTAATATTATAGTTATTGTATTACAGAATTGGTTCTTTACTCTACCTTTAAGCACAGAGGATTGTTACAAATTTACAATCAGTTTACTCTCTGACAATTTAAAAACTTTTGTTCTAGCTCCAGGATGAATCAACTCTCGAGGACTGAGACGTAATGTGCTATGGCAAATGGATATAACTCACTTTTCCAGCTTTGGAAAATTGTCTTATTTGCATGTGACTGTGGATACATTTTCTCAAGTTAATTTAGCTTCAGCAAAAACTGGAGAAGCCTACAAGGACGTGGCACAACATTTATTCTTTTGCTTTTCACAGCTAGGTATGTCAAAGCAACTGAAAACCAACAACAATCCTGTATATACATCTAAATCTCTCCAGAAATTTTGCTCCCAATTTACTATTTCTCATTTCACAGTAATTCCCTACAATCCACAAGGTCAAGCCATAGTTTAAAGAGCTCACAAAACTTCAAAAAATCAATGAAGTTACAAGGGAGAAGTTCAAGTATAGCTCTCCTCACCACATCTTGAATCATGCTTTATTTGTTATTAATCATTTAAATTTGGACTCTTCAGGCTAGTCAGCTATGGCTAGACATTGAAATCCAGAAGAAAGTATAAAACCTCTAGAAAAAAGGGAGGCTCTGCTTACTGGAAAAGGGGAGGGCCTGCTTTATTTCGTGCTCAAGTCAAACATTTTACTAATCGTAATTTTTATTATGAAGGGCATTCCAATTCCGTCCCCATTTATTTTTATAATAATTCTGCTTTTAATAATTACCAGGCTTCTTTCTTAATATCTACCTTTAAATCTCTGAGTACAGAAAGCCCTTATCAGGACAATATCAAGGACGGTTGGTGACTGGAGATGTTACTGTCTGGAGGAACCACCCCTAGCCATGTGACTAGAGCTTCATTGTCTCTCAGTGTACCTGCTTGCCCCTTCAATGATACGGAAAAGGACTGGTCACTCGTCTGGCAAGATGCTGGCTTCCCGAAATGGAGATACTGTGCTTATAACTCTAAGGTGGACTATTCTCTACCTGGTGAAAGACTATATATTAGTGACTGGGGTTTTAATGGCTCTATGCTTGCTGCAGCTAGGAGGCACTCCAATGGATGGGTACCCAATACTTTCATCTAAAATTGGAATCAGACAGGCCATTCAGCCTCATTTGTGGAGAGCCCTCACAGTCCTTCAACCAGTCAGCCTGTCTAGGCCTGTTGGACAAACTCAGTTGTATCACATTAGGGCATGCTTACAGTTCCCTTATGTGTTTTTAGTATGGAATGAGTATCAAACTGTTAAAATTGAGTATCATAACAATGTTTATAAGGTGTCTTGTACTGAGTGTATTTTAACTAATTGTTTAATGCCTTTTATGAAGGTTTTGTTATTCTTAAGCAGCCACCTTATTTGATGATTCCTGTACACTTGTCATCTCGTTGGTATGAGGAATATGGTTTGCAGACACTGCATGAGGTTAGTTCCCTTTTGGAAAGACAGAAAAGATTTTTGTCTTCTTTAATTTTAGAAATTACAACTTTGATAGCTATTGCTACTTCAATAACAGTTTCAGCAGTAGTTCTATCTAAGGAACCTTTGCTGACCAGTTATCTAGGAATGATTCCATTGCATTAGCTACTCAGAAGATTATGGATCGAAAGTTAAAAAGTAGAGTTAATGCTTTGGAGGAGGCAGTTTTTGCAGTAGGACAAGAGCTTCTGACTTTCAAGATAATATTGGATCTCTGGTGTCACTCTGAGTTTAAATCGATTTGCCTCACTCCTTTAGAGGTAAATAAGTTTGTCCACACTAGGGACAAAATAAGAAATTATATCCTTGGAATTTGGAATCATTCAGACTTGAGTTTAGAACTTACTAAACTACATCAAGAAATACAGGATATGACTGTCACTAAGAAACCGTTCTCATCCTCAGAATTATGCAGTTCTCATCATTCATCAACCAAAAGTCATTGATGTCTATACTCATTAATGTGGGAATTTGCAGAGCAGTGATTCTTGTGTTATTATGCTTGCTTCCGATTATTTTCAAGGTGCTGAAGAAAAGAGTATTCAGGAACTGAAGGCCCATTCCCTCCTCCTTTCTTTGTTGTTTGGCAGGACCCACTGACAGGGACTTTGATGATCTAATCATGAATCTCTGAGAATAAGACAGGTATGGCTGACTCTAGGGATCCATTTTTCCCGTTTCTCACAGACTGAGGTTTTGGCTTTAAACTTAACACAGTTCAAACTCAGGTCACATTTGGGAGCCTTATACATGATACAAGCTTCTTTATAAGAGTTTAAAGTATATTTGTAGAATTAGTATATACATGTAGAGAGCTGCTTCCAGCTTTAGATGGTATAGATGATTCTCTAAACTTACCAGAAATGACCCAGCATGAACTTTTGACTGGGCCACATTCCTAAGAGCCCATCATTCAATTTGGCCTGGACTGCATTCTTTTAAACCGTTTATTTAGTTTCAATTAGTGTAAGTTTTTTCTACTTATAATAGAAACAATTTATTTTTTCATAAAAAGTATCAGAATCGGTTAATCTACGTCAGGGAATTATGTTAGTGATTGGCAGTAGTGGAAAACTGTTCAGGGAGAAGGGTGCATTGGCAGTGGAGGGATACAGCTAAGTAAGGGAGGGGCATACCTCATCAACCAGGGAATCTGCGTAATTAATGTTTGTATATCTAACTCTGAATTGTAACCCACATTTTTTAAAAAATTAAAATAAATAAATAAAGAAAGAAAAGTAAGCTGCAAACCATGCAACTGACTTTATTTGTTTCTTCTATTTTTAATTTTTTTACATTAAAAATTGTTTACAATTCAGGGTTGGGCTTAGAAATGTTCAAAATGCAGGGATTGATTTTTTAAGAATTATATAATACTCCAACGATAACTCCTTTTTCCCTTAATACGATGAAATACATGGTATAATTCTACCTTCCAAATTGACAACTACAGTGTTTCTCAGATAAATTCTGTATTTTTTATTCTTCCTAAATTGAAACTTGTTGAGAGTCCAGATCTATATCATTGTTAGAAAACTGAACCTTGAGATTTACTGAACCTAAGTGCTATTCAAAAGGCAGAATGCATAATAAATCTTAAAAATTTTAGAAAAAATAAAACAGTATCGGAATTTAAAAAAGCTTTCTACATTCTTAAAATTTGTGTACATTTTCTTGCTGCACTATGTATTTTCTGATTGTTAATTTTGATTAAGTGTTACAGATGTGCAATACTTAGAGAAAATTTTCGCTTATATATTGGAAAAATATAAATCACATTCCCTTTATATTTTAAACAAATATGTATTTTAAAGGGCATTTCCATTGACTCCCCTAGTGTTTTCTCTACCTAAAACATAATGCTGTACTCTGTAACAAAGTATCCGATTAATCTGATACTTTTAATCAGCAAGCATTTCCAATGAGGCACCTAGGAAAAAGAGAATTTTGGATCCAATATATATAAACAAAAATAATATGGAGATGTACAAATTATTAAGCATTTGGGATCTGCATTAGTATAAAAATTTAGATAATTGAAAATTCTGGAAAATTGATTATGATCTTACCAAAAGCAATGTTCAGATCCTGTACGAAAAACTGCTCAAAGGATATTACACAGTACTAAAAAACATCCAAAAGTTTCCAAATTTAAAAAAAGGGCTAAAATATTATTTTGTTGTGCTACAACTAAGCTCCAACAGGATTCCATGACAATAATAACCAAAGAGTATCTTTTGGGCAACCCCCTTAGGTCCACTCCCATATTGGGAGTTTCTCAGGAGTAATTTTTGGATAGGTGTGAAAATATGATTCTCTTCACTTCTGGGGCATGAAATACACCATGTCTACCGCATTTGGCAGAGCACTGTACACACGTGCTTAAAGCGGAAGGATTGCTCAGGAGTCGAGGTCACTCCAATTATGATGTCAAAGTTCTGAGGCTGATGTCATCAATGACAATTTAACATGCTTGTGTCAATGACTTTACTTACCTCTTTTAATGTAAATATTAGCATTTTAGTCAATCTACAGATGCAATGAAATGACCATTAAGTTAACATCATTTTTCTCAGACCTGGAAATTACAATAAAGAATTCATATGAAACCATAAACTGTCATGAATAGCCAAAGTAATCTGATCAAAAGAAACAAAGCAGGAGCTAATGCAGTTCCAGTCTTCAAACTTTACTATATGTTTAGAGTAATCAACACAGACTGGTATTGGTAAAAGAATAGGTCCGTAGGCCAATGGATCAGGACAGAGAATGAAAACCTCAACTTCTCAATCAGCTTTTCTTTGAAAAAACCTCCAAGACCCACTGGGTAATGGAGAACATATTCAGTAAATGGTGCTGGGAAAAGGCTGACAACATGCACAAGATTGAAACAGGACAACTATGTATCACCATACATATTAACTCTAAATGGATCAAATTTAAATGTAAAACACCAAATTATAATAGTTTTAGAAAATGCAGGAGAAATCATTAGGGAAAATGGAACCAGAAACTAATTCCTATTCAGAGCCTTAAATACCCATGCCTTAAGAAGTAAGTTCGACAAGTGGGATCTCATCAAATTAATATACTTCTGTAAAACAAAAGAAACCATCAGAAGAGCAGGGATAAAGCCAACAGAAAGGGAAAAATGATTCCCCACTTATATATTTGCAAAAAGGCATAACATCTAGAATCTACAAGACACTAAAACACTCAGAAAAATCATACAAAGATTCCCTTTGAAAAGTGTGCAAAATACATGATTCAACACTTTTCATAAGAAGAGATCCGGGCAGCCAGCAGAGACATGAAAATTGCTCATCCTAATTCATCATCAAAGAAATGCAAATTAAACCATTTTGAAATAACACATATCCCCTGTAGGACTGACCATCATTAAGAAAAGAAACAATAACAGATGCAGGTCAGGATTTGGGAAGAAATAAATACTTCTATAATTCATGTGGACTGAAAAGAAGAGCAACATCGTTGGAAACAGTGTGGTGGTTTATAAAGGGACAAGATTTTGACCTACCATGTGACTCAGTAATTCCCTGTAGAGAATATACCTGGAGGAACTCAAATCATTTTACCAAAAAGATACCAGCACCAGTATGTTTTTTGCAGCTCTAATCACAATTGAAATAAAACATGGTACCAACCATGTTGCACATCAAAGCTGGAATGGATAAAATAAATGTGGTATATACACAGTGGAATATTATGCAGGCATGAAAAAGGAAAGATATAATGATTTTGCGGAACAGATGATGAATGTGAGGTCGGTCATATTCAGTGATTTATCACAGAAACAAAGGACAGATTTCCATATGTTCTTGCTCATTAGCTGAACTTGATCACTTACAGTGTTGTTAGAAAGTCATTGGCAGTAGTGGAAAACTGTTTAGGGGGAGGGGTGAGATTGGCAGTGGAGGGATACTGCTAATGATGGGGGGCATACCTCATCAACCAGGGAACCTGCATAATCAATGTTTGTAAATCTAACTCTGAATTGCACCCTACATTTTTTAAATAATTCAAATAAATATAAATAAATAAAAGAAAGCTGTAAAATATGCGACTGACTTTATTTGTTTGTACTATTTTGTATTTTTTTTAACTTAAAATGTTACAATTCAGGGTGGGGCTAAGAAATGCTTAAAATGCAGGGATTGATTTTTTAAGAATTGTATAATACCCCAATGATAACTCCTTTTCTTTTTAATACGTTGGAATACATGTTATAATTCTGCCTTTCATAATTGACAACTACAGTGTTTCTCACATAAATTCTGAATGGTTTATTCTGCCTAAGTTGAACCTTGTTGTGATTCCAGATCTATATCATTATTAGAAAACTGAACCCTGAGATTCAGTGTACCTCAGTGCTATTCAGAAGGCAGAATGCATAATAAACCTTAAAAATTTTGAAAACAAAAAAGTATCATAATTTAATACAGCTTTTTCCATTCTGAAAATTTGTGTATATTTTCTTGGTGCAATATGAATTTTCTGCTTGTTAATTTTGATTAAATGTTACAGATGTGCAATCTTTAGAGAAAAGTTTTTCTTACATATTTGAAGGAAGTATAACATCACATTCCTTTTATATTTTATCTCAATTTATATGTTTAAAAGAGTATTTCCATTGAATCACTTAGTATTTTCTCTACCTAAGACATAATGCTGTACTCTGCAAAAAAGAATCCGATTAATCTTGAGCATGGAAAAAATTTTATATGAAATCCTAAACAATCATGAATAGTCACAAGAATCTGATAAAAGAAACAAAGTAGGAGCTATCGCAGTTCCAAACTTTACTGTATGTTTACAGTAATCAACACAACGTGGTTCAAGAATAGGTCCATAGGCCAATGGATGAGGACAGAAAATGAAATCTTCAAATTCTCTACCAACTCATCTTTGAAAAAACCTCCAAGACACACTGGGTCTTGGAGAACATGTTCAGTAAATGGTGCTGGGTAAAATGCTGACAACATGCATAAGATTAAAAAAAGACCCCTATCTATCACCATGCACATTAACTCTAAATGGATCAAAGACCTAAATATAAAACACCAAATTATAATAATCTTAGAAAATGCAGGAGACACCATTAGGGAAACTGGAACCAGAAACTAATTCCTCTTCAGAGTTCTAAATGCTCCTGCCTTAAGATGTAAGTTCAACAAGCGGGATCTCATTAAATTAATTTACTTTTGCAAAACACAAGAAGCCATCAGAAGAGCAGGGATACAGACAATAGAATGGGGAAAACGATTCTCCACATATATATCTCTAAAAAGGCATAACATGTACGATCTACAAGAAAGTCAAACACAGAAAAATCAGACAAAAATTCCCTTTGAAAAGTGTGAAAATACATGATTAGACACTTTTCATAAGAGGAGATACGGGCAGCCAGCAGACACATGAAAATTTCTCAGCCTCCTTCATCATCAAAGAAGTGCAAAAGAAACCACTTTGAAATATCACATAACTACTGCAGAACTGGCCATCATTAATAAAAAAAATTAACGTAACAGATGCAGGTCAGGAGTTGGGAAGAAATAAATGCTTCTACACAGCATGTAGACTGAAAATTAGAGCAACATCTTTGGAAAACAATGTGATGGTTTGTAAAGGGACAAGATATTGACCTACCAAGTGAATCAGCAATTCCCCTGTCAAGAATATACCTGGAGGAACAGAAATCATTTTACCAAAAAGATACCTGCACTAGTATGTTTTTGCATCTCTAATCACAAATGCAAAGAAATATGGTACCCACCATGTTTCCCATCAAAGCTGAAATGGATAAAATAAATGTGGTATACACACAGTGTAATATTATGCAACCATAAAAAAGGACAGGTGAAAGGATTTTGCAGAACGTTTGATGGATATGAGGTAGGTCATTTTAAGTGATTTATCACATAAACAAAGAACAGAGCTCCATATGTTCTCATTCATGAGCTGAAATTGATAACATATAGTGCTGTAAGTAATTGATTGGCAGTAATGGAAAACTTCAGGGGAAGGGGTGAGATTGGCAGTGGAAGGATACTGCTAAGGAAGGGAGGGGCATACCTCATCAACCAGGGACCCTGTATAATAAGTGTTTGTATATCTAACTCTGACTTGTATCCCACATTTTTAAAAACTTAAAATAAATAAATAAATGAAAGGTTTAAAGCATCAAGTGACTTTATTTTTTTATTCTATTTTTAATTTTTTTTACTTAAAAATGGTTACAATTTAGGGTTGTGCCTAGAAATGTTCATTATGCTGAGATTGATTTTTTAAGAATTGTACACTATTCCAATGATAACTCCTTTTCCCCTTATACGTTGGAATACATGGTATAATTTAGCCTCCAAGTTGACAACTACAATGTTTCTCACATAAATTCTGAATGTTTTATTCTGCCTAAATTGAAACTCGTTGAGATTCCAGATCTATATCATTCTTAGAAAACTGAACCTTGAGATTCAGTGTACCTAAGAGTTATTCAGAAAGGAGAATGCATAATAAATCTTAAAAATTTTAGAAAATAAAACAGTATCGTAATTTAATACAGCATTCTCCAGTCTTAATATTTGTGTACATTTTCTTGCTGCACTCTGTATTTTCTCCTTGTCAATTTTGATTAAATGATACAGAGGTACAATACTTAGAGAAAAGTTTCCCTTACATATTTGAAGGAAATATAAAATCACATTCCATTTATATTTTAACACAATTTTGTAATTTTAAAAGTGTATTTCCTTTGACTCCCCTAGTATTTTCTATACCTAAGACATAATGCTGTACTCTGCAACAAAGTATTCGATTATCTGATACTTTTAATCAGCAAACATTTACAATGAGGTACACAGAAAAAAGAGAATTTGGGTCCTAATATATGTAAACGATAATACCATGGAGATTTACAAAGTAGGAAGCATTTGGGCTCTGAATTAGTTTTAAAATTTAAATAATTGAAAATTCTGGAAAATTGTTTATGATCTTAGCGAAAGCAATGTTCAAATCCTGTAGAAAAAACTGCTCAAAGGCTCTTACACAATACTAAAAACATCCAAAAGTTTCTAAATTAAAAAAGTGCTAAAAATATTATTTGGTTGTGCTATAACCAAGCCTCAACAGGACTCCGTGACCATAATAATAAAAGAGTACTTCTTGGGTAACCACCTCATGTCCCCTCCCAGTTTGGGAGTTTTTCTGTCCTCTCAATAAACACTGCTTTAAAAAAAAAAAAAAAAAAGACTACCTCGTTTAAAAGGGTTCTTGAATGGTCACTTATCCCTAAAGAAGTTTTTTGATCGGTGTGAACACATGGCTCTCTTCACTTCTTGAGAAGAAATCCCCTATGTCTACTGCATTTTGGGAAAGACTGTACACGAGTGCTTGAAGCCTAAGTATTGCTAAGTAGTCAAGGTCCTTCCCAGTATGTCAAACTTTTGATGCTGATGTCATCAGTGACAGTTTGATATGCTT
>JAPVLO010002327.1:0-149538 GCA_027257055.1 Cephalopachus bancanus | reverse complement strand
TGTTGTCCCAAACTCTGCATTATTCGTTATCTTTATTTTCTGTAATTCACTATGAATACCTCTTCTCTTTCTTCAGCTCTTCTTTTAGTGTCATATTCCCCATTCCAATAACCCATTCAACCACACTTCAATCAATTGTGATTATAGCCATTCATATTCTTGACATCTTTTCTTCCTTACATAACTCAAATTATTCACTTAGTTATTATAAATACTCATTTTGATAACTCCTCAACTGCCTTATTACTCCCTTTCTTCCTTAGATAGCTCAGCTAACTTAACTCTTTAAATACCCACATATGCATCCATAAAATATGATAGGCTGGAAAGAACACACAACCATACTCCTCCATTTCAGTATAAATTTATGAAAAAGCATATGTGTTTTTCATGTTCTTTAAAAATCTTACTCTACCCTTCTACTCATGTCCTATATTCTCCTTTCTTTTCACACCACTAATATATCTCTTTGTATCCTTACTCTTAGCTGATGATCCTAATTCCTGCTTCACTGTGCCCAAGCTCTAAGAAGATTTCAGATTCTCCCCTAGTTTCACTAACCTCTAATATCTCCACTGATATACTCTGCTTTCCCATAGGTTACCATAGATAATCCATTTGAGTTGACACATAAAACTAATTTATCTACTTATGCACTAGAGCATTCTCCGTCTCACCTGCTTAAGTATATGATTTAAGTAACTGTCCCTTCTCTATCTTACATCATTATTTTGATTCTGTTGTCTGCTGAATTAGTCCCATCCACGTAAATACTTGCTGAAAAGCACTGAATATTTCTCATTCCCATCTTACTTGGACTATCATCACCACTTGACAAAATTGATCACATTTCCTCATCCTTGACATACTTCTGCAACTGGATTTGAGGGTTACATGGTTTCTTTATATTCAACATTAGTGGTCACTTCTCAGTCTCCCTTCAATTTTTGCATGCTTTTGTTTTGGTATAGGTTTTCTTCTTTTTTTTTTTTTTTAATGTTCCAAATAATTCTTCCAGTTTATTTTTACTTCTTTTGTTTATGTTTTTTTTAAACATCATCATTGAAGTGTCATTTACATGCTATTAAACTTCATCCATTTTGTGTGCACAATTCAATTATTTTTATAAATTTATGGAGCTGTGCATCCACCACTACTATCCAGTTTTAGAACATTTGCATCATCCCAAAATAATTCCTCATGCCCATTTGCATTCAATCTCTATTTCCACCTCAGCCCCAGGCAGCCACTAATCTGATTTTGTCTACACAGATTTGACTTTTCCAGGTGACTGATATACACAGACTCACACAGCATGTACTCTAAAGACTCTAAAGAGTCTATCTCTTTTTGTTTCTGTTAGCATTATGCATTGAGGTTCACTCATGTTTTAAGCATGTAACAGTAGAGTTAGTTCCCATTATTTTGTTTTTTTGGTTTTTTTAATCAATATTATTTTAATGATATTGTGGGGTACAGTTAAGGGTTAGGTATACAAATATGCTTCATTCAGGCACCCTTGTTGATAAGAGGTGTCTGCCTGTCCCCAGACAGATATTTACTACCCTTAATCCCATCTCCCTTCCTCGCCCCCTCATAGTTTCCCACCACTGGCAGTCATTTTTTATAGTATTACGTTGGATGTTCAAAATCCACTATATGAGTGAGAACATGTGACACTCAGAGAGTTCACTCAGTATTATAGACTCTAGTTCCATCCAGGTTGCTGCAAAATTCATGATTTTGTTCTTTTTTATGGCTGCATAGTATTCCATCGTGCATATGTGCCACATTTTTTTAATCCAGTCCTCTTTTGATGGGCAGCATGGTTGCTTCCAGGTTCTTGCTATTGTGAACAATGCTGCGATAAACATTCGTGTGCAAGTATCTTTTTTATAGAGTGATTTGAGTTCTTCAGGGTATATTCCCAGTAGGGGGATTATGGGGTTATATGGGAGGTCAATATTTAGAGTTTTAGGAATTGCCATACTGTTTTCCACAGAGGTTGCACTAGGTTGCACTCCCACCAACAGTGTAGAAGTGTTCCCTTTTCGCACACCCTCTACAGCAACTGCTATTTTTTGAGTTATTGATAATTGCCATTCTGACTGGAGTTAGGTAGTATCTCAGTGTGGTTTTGATTTGCATTTCCCTGATGATTAGTGAGGTTGAACATTTCTTTATGTGTCTGTTGGCTGCTTGAATGTTTTCCTTTGAGAAGTGTCTGTTCATATCTTTTGCCCACTTTATAATGGGGTTGTTTTTTTTCTTTTCAGCACGTTTGAGTTCCTTGTAGATCCAAGATGTTAAGCCTTTGTCAGACCTGAGTTGGCAAATAATTTTTCCCAGTCTGTAGGCTGTCTTCCTGCTCTCTTGATGGTTTCTTTGGCTTTGCATAAGCTTGTCAGTTTAATGAGGTCCCACTTGTCTATCTTCTCTCTTACAGCCTGAGGGTTTAGGGTTTTGTTCAGGAATTGGATGCCAGTTCGAATGTCTATGAGGGTATGGCCTTCATTTTCTAAGGTTCTTATGGTTTGAGGTTTTACATTTAGGTCTCTGATCCATTTAGAGTTAACTTTTGTGTATGGGGATAAATAAGGGTCCTGTTTCAATCTTCTGCATATGGTCAGCCAGTTTTCCCAGCACCATTTACTGAATAGGTTCTCCTCTCCCCAGTGGTAGGTGGTGGAGGCTTTGTTGAAGATGAGTTGGTTGAGAAATTGAGGTTTTGCTTCTGGAATCTCAATTCTATTCCATTGGTCTATATGCCTGTTCCTGTACCAATACCAAGTTGTTTTCATTATTGTAGCTTTATAGTAAATTTTGAGGTCTGGTAATGTGATACCACCTGCTTTTATTTTTTTTTGCTGAGGATTGTTCTGGCTATTCTTGGTCATTTGTGTTTCCATATGAATTCCTGAGTTGTTTTTTCTAGGTCTGAGAAGAATGTATCTAGTAATTTGATGGGTATTGCATTAAATCTGTTGATTGCCTTAGGTAAGATGGACATCTTCACAATGTTGATTCTTCAAATCCACGAGCATGGGATATTTTTCCACTTGTTTGTGTCATCTTTGATTTCTTTGAGCAGTCTTTTGTAGTTTTCATTGTAATGGTCTTTCACGTTTCTGGTTAGGAAGATGCCAAGGTATTTCATTTTTTTGTGGCTATTGTGAATGGAATTGTGGTTTTTATTTGGGTTTCTGCTTGTTTATTATTGGCGTAAAGAAATGCAATTGTCTTTTGCACATTTATTTTATATCCTGAGACTTTGCCAAAGTCCTGTATCAGTGTAAGGAGGTTTTTGAAAGATTCTCTTTGGTTTTCAAGGTACAAGATCATGTCATCTGCAAAGAGAGACAGTTTGACTTCCTCTTTTCCTATTTGGATACCCCTGATTGCCTTCTCTTCTCTGATTGCTCGAGCCAGGACTTCCAATACTATATTGAACAGGAGGAGTGAGAGTGAGCATCCTTGTCTTGTTCCAGTTTTCAGGGGAAATGGTTCCAGTTTTTGTCCATTCAGGAGTATGCTGACTGTGGGTTTCTTGTAGATGGCTTTTAGTATTTTGAGGTATGTTCCCCGTATACCTAGGTGTTCGAGGGTTTTTATCAAAAAGGGTGCTGGATTTTATCAAAAGCTTTTTCTGCATCTAATGATATAGTCATGTGGTTTTTGTTTTGACATCTGTTGATGTATTTAATTACATTTATGGTTTTATGAATGTTGAACCAGCTTTGCATCCCAGAGATGAAGCCTATTGGTCATGATGGATGATTTTTGAGATGTGTTGTAGAATCTGGTTCACTAGGATCTTGTTAAGAATTTTAGTATCCATAGTCATCAAAGATATTGGCCTGTAGTTCTCTTTCTTTGTTGGGCCTTTACATGGCTAGGGTATCAATGTGATTTTAACTTTATAAAATGATTTGGGGAGAGTTCCATCTTTCTCAATCACCTGGAATACCTTCAGTAGGATTGGTATGAAGCTCCTCCTTAAATGTCTTGTAGAATTCTGCTGGAAAGCCATCTGGTCCAGGGCTTTTTTTTGTAGGTAGTTTTCTTATTACGTAGTCAATTTCCTTGATTGTTATTGGTCTATTTAAGGTCTCAATTTCTTCTTGTTTCAACCTAGCAGGTTGTGTGATGAAAGAAAGTCCTCCATTTCCGAAAGGTTTTCAAGCTTGTTTCCATACAAGTGTACATAGTAGTCTCTAATGATCTTTTGTATTTCTTCAGGATCAGATGCGACTTCATCTTTTGTGCTTCTGATTGTGTTTATTTGGGCTTTTTCTCTCTTTTTCTTGATCAGTCTAGCTAGGGACCATCAATCTTGTTTATCTTTTCAAAGAACCAGCTTTTTGTTTCATTGATTTTTTTGTATTATCTTTTTGTCTTCTATGTCCTGAATTTGGGCTTTTATTTAGGTGATCTGGATTCTTCCACTGAAATTAAGGGTTTTGTGGTCTTGCTTTTCCAGCTTCCTAAGGTGGCTTGTTAGGTTGTTAATTTGTGATCTTTCCATTTTCTTCATGTGCGTTTGTAGGAATATAAATTCTCTTCTTACTATAGCTTTCATGGCATCTCAGAGATTTTGGTAAGCTGTTTCTTCATTTTCATTTGTTTCCAGGTATCTTTAAATCTCTGTTTTGATTTCATCATTGACCCAGGAGCTGTTTAGCATCATGCTATTTAGTGTCCATATCTTTGTGGGTTTTGGGGGGACCTTGTTGGTATTAATGTTTATTTTTATTCCACTGTGGTCCAAGAAGGTGCATGGTAAAATTTCAGCCCTTTTAAATTTGCTTATGCTTGATTTATGGCCAAATATGTGGTCGATCTTGGAGTACATTCCATGTGGTGATGAGTAGAATGTGTATTCTGTGTTCTTTGGATTGAGGGTTCTGTAGGTATCAATTAAGTTCATTTGATCAAGAGTCACATTGAGGTTTTGATCCTTGTTGCTGATTTTTTGTCCTGATGATCTGTCTAGGGTTGTGAGTGGGGTATTAAAGTCCCCAGTTATGATGGTATTGGAGTCAATGTCTTTTTTTAGTTTACCTAGGAGCTGCTTTATGAAAGTCAGTGTTCCCATGTTCAGTGCATATATGTTTAAGATGGATATTTCCTGTTGATGAATTGAACCTTTTCTCATTATATAGTGGCCTTCTGTATCTTTTTAAATTTTTGATAGCTTAAAGGGTATTTTGTTAAAGGGTATTTTGATTAAGATCACGACTCCTCCTTTTTTGGGTGTTCCATTTGCCTGAAAATTTGTTTCCCATCCTTTTACTTTGAGTCTGTGCATGTCCTTTCTAGTGAGGTGAGTCTCTTGAAGGCAATAGATTGTTGCCTGGTGATATTTTATCCATTTTGTCATTCTATGTCTTTTCAGTGGTGCATTTAGTCTGTTCACATTCAAACTAATTATTGAAATGTGAGAGTTGATCCCTATCATAATATTCTTACAGAGTTGTTGTTCTTCCTGTTTGTGTGTTGTCTTTCTTTTGGTTTAGAGTTGGATCATGTGTGTTTTTAATCTTTTGCCTGTACTCTTGTGAAGAACATTGTTGTTCTTTTTTCCTTTTCTTTTGTGTTCAATACTTTCTTAAGTGTTTCTTGTAGAGGTAGTCTGGTGGCAGCGTAGGTTCTTAGGGATTGGATATCTGGGAAAGATTTCAATTCTCTCTCACTAATGAAGCTTAGCTTGGCTGGGTAGGTTATTCTTGCTTGAAATTGTTTATCTTTTAGAACACTGAAGATAGGGCTCCAAGCTCTCCTAGCCTTGAGGGTTTCTGTAGATAAATCTTCTGCTATTCTAATTGGTCTTCCCTGGAAGGTAGTCTGAACTTTTTCTTTTGCAGACTTTACAATTTTTTCTTTTATACCTACTTTGTTTAGGCGAATTATTATGTGTCTGGGAGTTGGTCTTCTCATTTGTTGTCTTGCAGGGGTTCTCTGAATCTCTTATGCTTGAATTTTTTTCATCATTGATGAGATGAGGGAAGTTTTCTTGAATGATTTCATGAAATGTTTGTTCCAGTGTGGCCTCTGTTTCTCTCTCTGCCTCAGGAAGGCCAATTACTCTTAGGTTCAGTCTCTTGAAGTGATCATTCATCTCTTGAACGTTTCATTCTGTCTTTTTGAGCTTCTTTTCTATGCTTTTGACAGTTTGGGTTAGTTCTGTGTTTTGGTCTTCGAGCTCTGAGATTCTTTCTTCTGCTTGGCTGATTCTGCTTTCCATGCTTATTAGTTTGTTATTTATTTCCATCACAGTATTCTTTACTGCTGTTATTTCTGACATCAGCTTCTTCCTATTTTCCTCTTGTCTCTCCTCAATTTTTTAAATTCTCTCTATTAATGTCTTGATGTCTGGGTTTGTTGCATGTGACCAGTCATTTTGGGGGCTCTTCATTGTTTGTGTTCCAGAGTCTGTTTTCTCAGTGTCTGATCTCCCAGGGGTCTGTGTGAGACCTATATTTTTCTTTTGGTTTTTCTTCATATGTGTGATTTTTTCCCTCCCTACTTTTTCCTTCCCTCCACGTCACCGTCTTCTTTAATTCTTTTATTGAGGGGTAGAGGGATTGCTTTTACTTCTGTTTGTTCAATCCCCTATTCTTCTTATGTATGCCCTCTTACTTTGTTCAATTCTGGAGTTGCACTGTAGGTTGGGGGTAGTCCTTTTTGCAGTTTTGAGATTTACTTAAGGGAGAGCTGTGATTCAAAATCTTTCTGCAGGTCCTGGTATCCGCTGACAGGTGTATGGATAATCTGAGCCAACTTCCCACTGCCTTTAATCTGTCCATGTAGTGGGGCTGTAGGTTTACTTCCTGAAATAAAATGAGGTTAGTAGAGGGAAGAGAATGGAGCAGACGGGGGTGGGGGTGGAGAGAGAGAGTACTAAAGGGGGAAACAGATGAGTGTATCAACAAATGGAGAGATAGACCTAAACTGAAACAGATAAAAACAATAGACCACGGCTACTGACTAACTAGCTCCCATACAAAAAAAATTAAAACATACAATGATGCTAACATACAAGTTAACCAACCACCTTATTGGTGTGCTGTTCCTCTATACAAAGATATGGTTTACAGAGAGGAGAAAAGAGAAGAAAAGGAAGAGAGAAAAAAGGGAACAAAACAATAGGAATAGAATCAAGTCATTAAACTAACAGAACCAATTGAGCACACTCTGAGACTTTTCGTTTAAGTCCAGTGTCCTTTCAGCTCTGATTTCTAGCTGTCTTCTCAAGTTGGTAAATTAGTTGATAGTTGGGATCAGTTGCCCCTGGCCTGCTGTGAAGGATAGTTCAGATCACCCTCAGTTCACTACTCAAATCTGGCCTGTGTCTGTTTTTCAAGCTTGTTTCTCCCATTTCGGTGATGTTACCTTGAATCGCCAGCAGGTGGTGCTATCTCAGCTGCTTGCCCCAGGGGTGCAACTGGACAGGAGCCGGGCAGAGGCTGGAGATGGAAGCCTGCCTCAGGGCACACGGGAGAAAACCCACAGTTGGTAGGACGTCAAGGTGGCAGCAGAGGTGGCAGCGATCCCAGCAGATCTTGCCTGCAGGGGCTTTAAGGACTGAAGTCGTGGGTCACCTCAGGCACAGGTGGCGCAATGCACTATGGCTGCCATGGAGGCCATGGGAGCACCGGCAGCTGCTGTGTCTGCAGCTGCAGTGGCTGTCCAGACTGCTGCGATGCCCCAGCGGTGGCGACTGCCAAACTCCATGTGAAGAGCAGGCTGCCGATGTTGAGATCTGCAGCCCCCAGGGAGAGAGTCAGAGACCCTCTGCGTTCTCCTTTGCAGAGGGTCTCATAGACCAGGTTACCCCATTGCCATCTTGCTGGAAGTCTTCTGGTATAGTTTTAAAAGTATTAAAAAGTTGCAACAATAATGAAAACTCCCATATATACTTTCTCAGTCATTTACTTTTTTGACCCATTTGTAACCACTTGTTCTCATACTCCTTCTCTGAACAGTTTGCAAGTTGTAGATATTTCCTCTTTACCTCTAAGTATCTCTAAGCATATATGTTAAAACAGTGATGTTTTCTTATACAACAGTAAAATAATCTAGGTAAGAAACATTTATATTTTAAAAATAATATTATCCTAATAAAGATCCATACACATTTTTATCAAATATCCTAAAATGGCTAGATGCATCCTTCCTTCAGTTTAGGATCCAGCCTAAAATGACACATTGCATGTATGCCTCATATCTCTTTAGTCTAGCTTAATATGAAAATATGACTCTGTTTTCTGACTTTTAATTATTTGTAAAGAGTACTAAAGAGTACAATTATTTTGTAGAATGTCTATTAATTTGGTTTCTTCTATTTTTTTCATGATAGACAGATCTGGGTTGTGTATTTATAGCAGGAATATCACAAAAGTGATATTTTAGACTTTTTATCAATATTGCTCATATTAGCCGGGCTCGGTGGCTCAGCCTATAATCCTGCGACTTTGGGAGGCTGAGTTGAGTGGATTGCCTGAGCCCGCGGGTTCGAGACCCGCCTGGGCAACTTGGCGAGACCTCATCTCTACAATAAATCAAAAAATCAGTCGGATGTGGTAGCACATGCCTGTAATTCCAGCTACTCAGAAGGCTGAGGCGAAAGGATCGCCGGAGCCCAGCAGGCGAGGCTGCAGTGGCTGGGAGCAGCCACTGTACTCTAGTCTGGGCAACTGAGTGAGACTCCAACTCAAAAAAAAAAGTATTGTTCATATTAACTTTGATTTTTAAAGTAGTGATGGCCATGTTACTCCATTGTAGTGCTGCTATTTTTTCTTTTGCAATTAATCAGTAGTTTGAAGGAATTTATATAAACTATATATAAATATTCAACTAGTTTTAACATTCTTTGATTATTTCCCAATTCAGGAATTTATTCTTTATCATTTTACATTTTACAGTAAGAGATTTTCCTGTTTTTTTATTCATATTAGTGTGAGATAATGGGTTCTTCTTTTACTCTATATATTATAATCAGATATTATAATTATCTATTTTGGATATTCAAGTTTATACAGATTTGAGAATTAGGAACCATTTCAATCTGGTTTTCATATGTATTATCTTTTAAAAAATAATACTTGCTTTCTGGCACAAGATGATATAGGCTTATTTTGTGCTTTTCTAGTTCAAGACATGGGTTCAGTTTTCTTTGCAAAGTCTCCCTGTTTTTAGATAAATAATGGTACTTAGTAAACATAAAAAAAGAATAAAATTTGCTATATTTGTAAATGCTGTGATTGCCTGTGTAAAAAATTCTTACTAATTTCCAAAGCAACAACTTCAACCAGTAAGTAGCAAGGTTTCCAAGAACACCATCAACAAGAATCAATTGCATTTGGATATATTGCAAAAATAATTGGATCGAATATTTTAAAAGTTTTATTTTTCAATAATGTCAAATAATATAACATGCTTAAAATAAATTTATTTAAAAATGCATATTCAATAATATGACTATATTACAATCAAGTTGCTTATCTGTTTTTCTGTTGATGAATATTTGGATTGTCTTTAGATTTTTGCTGTATTTCTATATATATTTTGTACAAGTCTTTTTCTGATTTCATTTCCCTTGCACAAATACCTAAGATTAGAATTCCTGCATAATAAAATAAGTATATGTTTATCTTTTTAAGAAATTGCAAACACTTTTTCAAAATCCTTGCATCATTTTACATTCCAAAAAGAAAATATGAGAGTTTTTGGTGCTTCTCATTCTTGGCAACAGTTGAGTTTTTGGTGTTTTAATTTTATTTTAATGCAATGTAGTGGGTTTGTAATGGTATTTCATTTCATTTTAATTTGAATTTCTATAATGATTATTTCTATTATGATATTAAGCAGGTTTTCATGCATTTATTTATTATTTATATTTCTACCCTTATGAAGTATTTTGTTCATATTTTATTGAATTCTTTGTTTTAACGATTGAACTGTAGAATTATTTAATATATTATGAATACAAGTTCTTTATTAGACATATGTTTGCTACTTTTTCTCCTAGTTGGTTATTACTTATCTTTTTTTCAAAATATTCTTTGATTAACAGATTTTTAAAATTTTTGATGGTTTAGAATTCTTTCTATGCCTGTCAAAGATATATTTACTTACTCCTGAATCACAAATTTATCCTTCTATATTTTATCTAGAGCATTATAATTTATCTCTAATATTATGAAATATAATCCACTTCCACTTATATTTTTGTATTTAATGTAAGATATGGTCACGAATTTTTGAAAACTAATCAGTATAATGAAACATATTAACAGAATAAAGAAAAAATTTTATATGTTTATCTCAATAGTTGCTGAAAAAACATTCAACCAAAATTAATAATTAAAAAAGAGGAACTTCTATTCAACCTGTAATAGAGGCGTCTAAAAATACAGTCAAGACCATATTTGATGAAATATTGAACTTTACCCCCTAAAAATTAGTAATATATCATGCATTTCACTTTTTCTCTTTTTATGTGTATCTTTTTTTTTCTTTAAAAGATATGGGTTACAATTCAGGTTTAGGAATAAAAATGTTCATTATGCAGGTACCCTTGTTGATGAGGTATGTCCCTCCATTCCCTGACAATTTCCCTCATCTGCCAATCCTACTCCCCACCACACCGGCAATATCCCACTACTGCCAATCCCCTTCTTATAGTAATATGATAATTGTTCAAGGTCTACTTATGAGTGAGAACATATGGTACTCTGACCTTTGTTTCTGTGATATATCACTTAGTATGATAGACTAAATCCATGCAAGTTGCTGCAAAGTCCATATGTTTGTCCTTCTTTATGGCTGCATAATATTCCGTTGTGTACATGTACCACATTTATTTCTAAATCTAGTCCAGCTTTGATGGACAGCAAGTTTGGTTCCATGTTTTTGCTATTGTGCATAGAGCTACAGCAAACTTGCGTGTGTAGGTATCATTTTTGTAGAATGATTTGAGTTCCTCTGGGTATATTCCCAATAAGAGGATTGCTGGGTCATATGGAAGGTCAATTTCTAGTTCTTTCAGAAATCACCACACTGTCTTCCAAAGAGGTTGCACCAGTTTGCATTCCCACCAGCAATGTAGAAGCATTCCTTTATCTCTGCATCCTCACCAGCATTTGTTGTTGTTTGTTTGTTTAATGATGGTCATCCTTACTGGGGTTATGTGATATCTCAATGTGGTTTTGATTTGCAATTCTGTGATTATGAGTGAGGCTGCGCACTTTTTCATATGTCTGTTGGCTGCCTGTATATTTTCTTCTGAGAAGTGTCTATTCGTGTCTTTTGCCCACTTTTTAAAAGGACTGTCTTTTTTTCCTTTCCTTGCATTTGAGTTCCTTGTAGATCCTAGATGTTAGACCTTTGTCAGATATACAGTTGGCAATTTTTTTTCCATTCTGTGGGTTGTCTCCCTGTGCTCTTGATAGTTTCTTTTGCTTTGCAGAAACTTGTCAGTTTAATGAGGTCCCACTTGTCGATCTTATTTCTTATGATATGGGCACTTGGTGCTTTGATCAGGAATTGATTGCCGGTTCCAACTTCCAGAAAGTTGTCTCCTGCATTTTCTAAGACTCTTATAGTTCAAAGTTTTACGTTTAGGTCTTTGATCCATTTAGAATTAATTTTTGTATATGGTGATTGGTAGGGGTCCTGTTTCAATCTTCTGCGTGTGATTAGCCAGTTTTCCCAGGACCATTTACTGAATAGGTTCTCCTCTCCCTAGTGGCTGTTGTTGGAGGCTTTGTCAAAGATGAGTTGGTTGAGAAATTGAGACTTTGCTTCTGGAATCTCTATCCTGTTCCATTGGTCTATATCAATATAGATCCTGTTCCAATGGTCTATACCATTGGTTCTTATACCAATACCAGGCTGTTTTGATTACTGAAGCCTTAGAATAAAGTTTAAAGTCTGGAAGTGTGATACCTCCTGCTATGTTTCTTTTGCTATGGATTGTTTTGGTTATTCATGGTCGTTTATGTTTCCATATGAATTCCTGGGTTGTCATTTCTGGGTCTGAGAAGAATGATGTTGGTAATTAAATGGGTATTGCATTGAATCTGTAGATTGCCTTTGGTAAGATGGACATCTTAACAATGTTGATTCTTCTTATCCATGAGCATGGAATATTTTTCCATTTGATTGTGTCTTCTTGGATTTCTTTGAGCAGTGTTTTGTAGTTCTCATGGCAAAGATATTTCACATCTTGGGATAGGAAGATGCTGGGGTATTTCATTTTTGTGTGACTATTGTGAATGGGATTGTGCTTTTCATTTGGTTCTCTGCTAGCTTGTTGTTGGTGTATAAGAATGCAACTCTCTTTGGCACATTTACTTAGTACCCCTAGACTTTGCCAAAGTCCTTTATCAGTGCAAGCAGGTTTCTGACAGATTCTTTTGGATTTTTGAGGTATAAGATCATATTGTCAGCAAAGAGGGATAACTTGGCTTCCTCTTTTCCTATATGGATACCTCTGATTTCTTTCTCTTGTCTAATTGCCCTAGCTAGGACTTCCAACACAATGTTGAACAAGAGGGGTGAGTGTGGGCAGCCTTGTCTTGTTCCAGTTTTCAGGAGAAATGGTTCCAGTTTCTGTCCATTTAGCAGTATGTTAGCTGTGGGTTTATCATAGATGGCACTTACTATTTTCAGGTATGTTTTTTCTATACCTAGGTGTTTGAGGGTTTTTATCAAGTGATGCTGGATTTTAACAAAAGTGGGTTTTTTTTTTGCATCTAATGAGATAATCATGTGGTTCTTGTTTTTAAATCTGCTGATGTATTTAATTACATTTATGTTCTTGTGGATGTTGAACTAGCCCTGCTGGGGATGAAGCCTACTTGGTCATGGTGGATGATTTTTGAGATGTTTTTGCATTCGATTTGCTAGAATCTTGTTGAGGATTTTGCATTTATGTTCATAAGTGATATTGGCCCGTAGTTCTCTTTTTTTGTTGGCTCTTTACCTGGTGTGATTTCATCTTTATAAAATTATTTGGGGAGAATTCCATCTTTCTCAATCACCTGGAATACTTTCAATAGAATTGGTATCTGCTCCTTCTGTACATTTTGTAGAATTCTGATGGAAAGCCATCCAATCTAGGACTTTTTTTGTGTAGGTAGTTTTCTTATGACAGATTCATTTTCCTGGGTTGTTATTGGTCTATTTAGTGTCTCAATGTCTTCTTTTTATCAACCTGAGGTGCTTGTGTGATGTCAGAAAGTCCTCCATGTCATTTAGGTTATCAAGTTTGTTTCCACATAGGTGTGCATAGTAAACTCTAATAATACTTTGTATTTATTCCGGGTCACTTGTGATTTGATCTTTTGCATTTCTGATTGTGTTTATTTGGGCTTTTCTCTCTTTTACTTGGTCATTCTGGATAAGGGCCATCAATATTGTTAATTCTTTCAAAGAACCAGGTTTTTGTTTTGTTGATGTTTTCCATGATATTTTTGTCTTCTATGTCCCATATTTGGGCTCTCATTTTTGTGATTTTGATTCTTCTGCTAAAGTTAGGACTTTGGTGGTCTTCTCTTTCTAGCTCCCTTAGGTGGTTTATTAGGCTTTCAACTTGTGATCTTTATATTTTCTTGATGTGTGCTTGTAGAGAAATAAATTTTCCCCTTAGGAATGTTTTCATGGCATCACAGAGGTTTTGGCAAGATATTTCTTCATTTTCATTTGTTTCCAGGAATCTTTTATTTTCTTCTTTGATTTCAGTGTTGACCCAGTAGTTGTTCAGCATCACGTTGCTTAGTGTCCATGTCTTTGTGGCCTTGGGGAAATTTTGTTAGTGTTGATATTTATTTTTATTTCACTATGGTCTGAGAATGCTCATGGCAATATTTAAACCTTATGGAATTTGTTTATGCTTGATTTATGACCAAGGATGTGATCAATCTTGGAGTACATTCTATGTGGTGATGAACAAAATGTATATTCTGTGATTGTTGGGTAGAAAAATCTGTAGGCATCTATTAAGTCCATTTAGTCAAGTGTCAAGTTTAGGTCTCCTTGTTGATTTTTTCCTCGAAGATCTATCTAGGGCTGTTAGTGGGGTATTCAAGTCCCCTGTTCTAATATTGTTAGAGTCAATATCTTTTTTTAGTTTACTTAGTAGTTGCTTTATAAATGTTGGTGCTCCTATATTTGGGGCATATATGTTTAGGATGGATATTTCTTGTTGATGGATTGAAACTTTTACAATAAGTAGTGTCCTTTTGTATCTTTTAAAATTTTTGATAGCTTAAAGTTTGTTTTGTCTGATATCAGGATTGTGACTCCTGCCTTCCTTTGTGATTCACTTGCCTGGACACTTGTTTCCCGTTGTTTAACTTTCAGTATGTGTGTGTCACTTGTGAGATGAGTTTCCCAGCTGCAGCAAAATATTGGGTCATGGCTTCATATCCAGTTTGCTATTCTGTGTCTTTTCAGCGGTATATTTAGCCCATTCATATTCAGGCTGATTATTGAAATGTGATTGTTTATCCCTGTCATGAGGTTCTTATGAAGTTTTTTCTTTGTTTGCTTGTTTTCTTTGGGCTTTGGGGTTGATGTATGTGTGTATTTTCAAATTTGTTGTTGCACTATATTCTCTGTTGATTCTGTGCCCTGCTGGTTCTTGGGAAGCATGTGGTCATTTTTTCCCCCTTTCTTTGTGTTTAATACATTTTTAAGTGTCTTCTGTAGAATGGGTCTTCTGTAGAATTGGCTCTTAGGGACTGGATATCTGGAAAGAATTTTAATTCTCCCATCACTGATGAAACTAAGCTTCGCTGAGTAGGAAATTCTTAGTTGAAATTGTTTATCTTTGAGGACTTTGAATATTGGACTCCAGTTCCTTCTTGCTTGTAGTGTTTCCGCCAGTAGGTCTCTTGTTATTCTGATTGGTTTTCCCCAGTAGTTAGTCTAATCTTTCTCTCTTGCTGCATTTAGGATTTGTGTGTGTGTGTGTGTGTGTGTGTGTGTGTGTGTGTGTGTGTGTGTTTGTGCCTACTCTGTCTAGGCAAATTACTATTTTGGGGGGATTGGTCTTCTCATTTGATGGCTTGTGGGGGTATTCTTATCTATTGTGTTTGGCTGGTCACACTTCTGGAGAGATGGGGAAAATTTTCTTGGATTACCACCTGGAATACTTGCTCCAAGTTGTTCTCCATTTGCCTTTCTTTTTCTAAGATACCAGTGAGGCATAGTTTTGGCCTCTTGATATAATTGTACATCTCTTGTAGGCTTTGTTATTTCTCTCTGAGTTTTATTTCTATGTTTTTAACAGATTGGGTTAATACCACATTCTGGTCTTTAAGTTCTGAGGTTCTTTCTTCGGCTACATTAATTCTTCTTTTCATGCTTGTCATCTTGTTATTTATTTCCTGGATGAAATTTATGACTAAAATCTCTGTTACATGTTGTTTGTGTTGCGTCTTGTCTTTCTTGAGTCTTATTCTCTCTCCATTTATTCCCTAATCCCTGTCTTATTCTGGGGTCAGTTGTTGGTGACTTCCATTGTTTGGTCTCTGAGGTCTGATTTTTTAGGAGTTTTTTCTGTTTCACTTGAAATTACCTGTGGTCTTCCTTTGACTTTTCCTCATTTGTGACAGATCTCATGCTTTTCTCTTCAGTTCTGTTATTCAGTGTCAGTAGGAAAAGCTTTCCTTTCTGATATTTGCTCAGCTTTCTATTCTTCCCTGTTCCAGGCTCTAGATTTGTTCTATTTTGAAACAGGGCTGTAGGTGAGAAGCTTTGCTGCCCCTTGTAGTTTTGAAAGTCATATAAAGTAGAGGATGGAGAGCTAGGCTTTAGAAACTACTTGCAAATTACAGTGCTCACTGATTGTGGTACTTGTTCCCTGAGACGCACTCCCCACCACCACTCTATATGATGATGCAATGGGTACATGTGTGTGCTTCCTGTGTCTAAGATACAGTGACAGCAATGAGGAGCACAGAGAAAAATAGAATTAAACAAGATGGACAATATTTTTTTAAAAAATAAAAAATCCCACAGAACTATGAAAGCAGAAACCAAAGCAAAAAGCAATTGAACACACACAAACACACATACACACATACCAAAACAAACTGGAATAACAAAAATGTGACAGAAAACTAACAACAACAGGAAAACTAAACACACACACACATGCCTAGTACAAAATGAATGGAGAAGGAAAAAACAAAGACTGGGGGGGAAAAGGAATTCAGATTGAATCCTCACACTTATACTGACATACACCCTAAAAGAAAAAAGAAAAGAACAAAAAAGCAAAAACAAACCAATAACAATAGAAAAATTAAAAGATGAACACTCAATCATTCACATTCACACATAAACAGCAACAAAAAACAAAAGAAGAAAGAAAAAGAAAAGAAAAAAAGGGGGATGCAAATCAAACCCTCACATACACATTCATGCACAAAGGAAAAATATTTTTTAAATAGATCAACCAACAAACAAATAGGCATAAAAAATTTTTTTTAGTCAAAATTTAAAAAAAGAAAAGAAAATCCTGCCCTCTTTGGCAGTTTCTGTATTTGTTCCTCTTGTTTGCTCTGCTATCTCCTGCAGAGCTTCCATTTCTTTCACCCTCTCCCTGTGTTCAGAGCAGGGAAACGGGAAGGGCAGTATGGGTGGGTGGAGCTGTAGTCTTCTCCTCCCACTCTCTTATGGTCAGGGAAATCCCCTCCAGTGGGAGGTGCTGGATTGTTTCTTCTCTAGGTATGTACTCACTATTCACAGGGGTGCCCCAACAAGCCTATCCTGGAATGGATTTATCCTTTTGCAACTGATATTCAGGCTTTGCCTGGGTTTGTCCCTCTTGTAGGTTCCCCAGCTGTGTGGGTCTGATGGTCAGAGCAGAGCAATGCTGGGAAGGAGGGAGCTTGGGTCAGCCCTAGACTCATCACTAATCTCTTTGGAGTTCTTCCTTGTCCTTTTCTGGCCACACCCTTTGTCCCATGTCTGGATCAGGGTAGCAGGTGGGGTGCCTGAGACTCAGCACTTGTCAAGTCCCTCCAATGTCTGTACTTTCAGGATATTCCCTCTGGGTCATGATCAACCTCTGAGTAGTTGATCTGTCAGTCACAGAGATCGGGTATATTGCTCTGTGGTGAGCAAGTCAGAGCACTTTCCTGCCCCATTTTCAAGATGTTGGCGGGATACCTTTTTTGTCTTCTCTGGTAGGATCCTGCCTCTGGGCTCCCTCTGCAGTGTTTGCTGCCAGTGTCCAGTCAGGCACTGGAGTGGTGAGGCAAAGTCTGGAGCTGGCTGTCTTTCCTGCTACAGTAGTGAGGTAGATAGATCCTGGAGCTGATAGTTTCTCCCTGCCACTTCTTCACAGGAAAACTTTTGCCCATTAAAAAATGGTGCTCAGCTTCTGTGACCTGGGAAGCACTAGGGACCAAGCAGAGCAGCTGTAGCACCACCTGCTTCACCAGGAGTGCTCTAGTCACTTGCTCATGAACCCCCACTTAGTCTGTCTCTCCCAGCATCTTCTTCTCAGAAAGGGTTTTGATGATTTAAAAAAAAATGGCACTCAGCTTCTGAATCCCAGGAATCATTAGGGTCCAAGTTGAGCAGCGGCAGTACCAGCCACTGCACCAGGAAAGCCCTAGCTGCTAGCTCCCTAGCCCTCTCTCATTCAGCCACTCACACACCCACTCACTCACAAAATTTCCAGACACTCACTCACTCATACTGGGACTCACATAGTCTGACTGGCCTGGCTGCCCACTTCCTGACACCCTTCAAGCATTTAACTTTTACTATAGATTGTTTTAGGCAGAGAAAGAAGGCAATATATACTGCCTCCCCCAATATTAATATTAATATGTAATTTGTTGTATTTATCATTTGTATCTTTTTTTTAAAGGATTTTACTTTCCCCATTGAATTACTTTGATTCAATTGAAATAATAAGTATAGATTCACTTCTGGGCTCTGTTTTGCTGTTAATCTATTTGCCCTCTTTATGTCATTACTTCATTGCCTTGATTACTATGGTTCTATATTAAGCCCTAAATTTAGTCAGTGTAAGTCCTCCAGTTTTGGCTTTTTTTTTTTTTCAAAATTCATTAGACTACTGTAAACCTCAGCACTTTCACAAAAATTTTAGGATAAGTGTGTAAGTTTTGTAAAACAGTGAGTTGGAATATTAATTGGGGATGTATTGTATCTTAGACCAATGTTTTTGAATACTTTGCATTTTTATAATATTGAGTTTTCTAATACATAAAAAGGGTATATCCCCCCACTTCTTTCTGTTTTATCGAATTTGTCTTAGCAAAGTTTTTAATGCAAAGTCCTGCATTACTTATAAATTTATTTTAAGTATTAATATATTATTTGACATTATTGAAAACAGAGCTTTAAAATGTATCCTTCCAATTATTTTCTGCAATATATTGAATGTTATCTATTCTTGTATGTTGTAACTTAGAAATCTTGCTATTTCCTAGTTGAATTAATTGCTTTGGAAAATAGTAAGAATTTTCTACACAAGCAATCATAGTATTTACAAATATAGGCAATTTTTGTTCTTTCTGACCTTCATGCCTTTTATTTGTTTAATTCATATGGCCTTCTTTCTCTGCCTGAAACAACCTGTAGTAAACGTTAAATGCATGATATAGTACTAAATTTTAGGTGGTAAAGTTCAATATTTCATCAAATATGGTCTTGTCTGCATTTTTTTTTTTTTTGAGATGGAGTCTCGCTCTATCACCCAGACTGGAGTGCAGTGGCCACTCCCGGCCACCGCAGCCTCGACCTGCTGGACTCCGGCAATCCTTCCACCTCAGCCTTCTGAGTAGCTGGAATTACAGGCATGTGCTACAATGCCCAGCTGATTTCTTTTTAATTTCTTGTAGAGATAAGGTCTCACCAAGTTGCCCAGGCAGGTCTCGAACCCGCAGGCTCAGGCAATCCACTCACCTCAGCCTCCCAAAGGTGCAGGATTACAGCCTGAGCCACTGAGCCTGGCTTTGGCTGTATTTTTTGATGCCTCTATTGCAGGTTGAATAGAAGTGCCTCTTTTTTTATTACTAAAGTGTGCTGAATGGTTTTTCAGCTACTATTGGATAAACATATACAGTTTCTTCTTTATTCTATTAATATGTTGCATTATACTGATTAATATTAAACCAACTTTACATTAAAGGGATAAACCCAACTTAATCACAATATAGTCTTTGTATACGCTGTTGGATTCTATTTGTGCTTAAGGATTGCTTTCAATGCATATACTCTCTTGGAATGTCTCTGTCAAATTTTGGTATTACATTTATGACGGCCCGTGAATTAAATTGTAAAGTGTTCCCTCCTCCTCTATCTTTGAAAGTGTTTTAGCATAATTTATTCACTATGTGTTTGATAGAATTCACCAGGGTAACCATTTGAGTTTTTATAGTAAGATTTTGATAATTAATTCAATTTCTAGAGCAGTTAAAAGGTTAACATTTTCTATATCTTATGTCAATTTGGTTAGTTTTGTTTTCTAAATAATTTTCCCATTTCATCTATGTTGAAGTTTATTGGCGTAAAGCTGATTATAACTGTCTCTTAATACTTCAAGTCCAGATGATCTGTAAAATATTCCTATTCTGTCCTAATAGTGATAATTTGTGTTTTCTCTATTTTCTTTTGATCAGTGTGTTAAGGTTATGTCAATTTTATTAGTCTTGGTTATTTCATTCTGATAAAACAATATTTATATAATTTCAGTTTATACTTTCAAGGAATACATTTAAATGCTCAACTAATGTATTTTCTGTACAAATGTATGTAAGGTTAAATCAACGATTCCATGTGTCATGGCAAATAAACATTCTAATTTTAATGATGTACATAGTTCTGAGTATTTTCAAAGTAATGAATAATTATTGACCCATTCATAGTATTTGTCAGCTTAAAAAGATATCTAGCTGGGATATCTTTGGGAGGCTGAAGTGAGTGGATTGCCTGAGCCCGCGGGTTCGAGACCCGCCTGGGCAGTGAGACCTCATCTCTACAATAAAAAAAAAAAAATCAGCCGTGCATGGTAGCGCACGCCTGTAGTTCCGGCTACTTGGAAGGCTGAGGCAGAAGGATCACTGGCGCCCAGCAGGTTGAGGCTGCGGTGGCCGGGAGCGGCTACTGCACTCCAGTCTGGGCGACAGAGTGAGACTCCAACTCAAAAAAAAAAAATAGTATAAAAAAATGATATCTATCTTATTAATAAGTAACATGCCAATATCATTTCTAAGCTTTAATTTAACAACAAAAATATTTAAACTCATTATATTTCCATGTGAATACATTTCTGCCTAAAGTATTTATTTTTTAAACTGCACACAAAGTTTTAAATTAAGACTTAATTACAAGGCAATTAAGAAAAAGCTAAATTTTTTCTCTTAACAATATTTATTCAGAATTCGCCTTGGTTTATAATTATAACGTTTGGAGATACCAAAAGAGGCACAGGACAAAGGGCCGGTATAAACCAAGCATTTATTGGGGAGAAACTCCCAGGCGAGGTTCTGTGGTCCAGAAAGATGGGCCAGGGGAGTTGCACCCAAGGAGGGGCAGGCTTCGGTTTTTAAGGGTGCTGTATTCGGGGAGGGTGTTGGGGGCGGCAGTGAAGTGGGGAGACAAAGCGTCGCATCCAGCGTGGGCTGGAAAGTTTCTGTCTGGCCCTTCTCAGCAGCTGCCGGCAGGTTCCAGGAAGCTTCAAGGGAGGTATGTGGTTGTGAGTTTGGGGTGGAGGGGCGCATAGGAGATCGGTGAGTGGAGGGGCAGATGGGGGAAGGTGAGTGCTGCTTCCCCCTAAGCCTAACAATATTATCTGTTTTAAGTTAGAAAAAGAGTCAAACACAATCATAACTCAGACTATAGCTATTTGTATTTAACCATTATTAAAATGTTATCTTAAATATCTTTTTCTATCTCTTTGTATTAATACTAGATTTTTCAATTTTAGAGGTAAGATTAAAGAAATAGCAACTTGTTCAGTGTTACTTTTTTTTTTTTTTTTTGAGTTGTAGTCTCACTCTGTCACCCAGACTGGAGTACAGTGGCCGTTCCTGGTCACTGCAGCCTCGACCTACTGGATTCCGGTGATCCTTCTGCCTCAGCCTTCCAAGTAGCTGGACTACATGCTACCACGCCCAGCTAATTTTTGATTTATTGTAGAGATGAGGTCTCGCCAAGTTGCCCAGGCGGGTCTCGAACCCTCAGGCTCAGGCAGTCCACTCACCTCAGCCTCCCAAAGTGCGGGATTACAGGCTTAGCCACCGAGCCCAGCTTGTTCAATGTTCCTTAAAGATGTTGCTAATACACGTAAAACTATATATTTGAAAATTACTTTCAGATACTGCCTAGGAAAAATGTCTACAAGGAATAAATGATTAATTGTATAGATGCATATGTGCTATTCCATTTAATCATAAACTAAGAAAAGAATGAGAGCAAGGAGGTTATAAGTCCAAAACTGAAAAAGCTCTATGGGCTTAATGCCATTACTCTAGAAAATAAATCTTGCCATGCAACACACAAAATGAACAAAGGTTGGAAAATGTTTCTTGTGGGTCAAAATCCCATTAAAGTGATCTGAATTTCTTCCAAAGAAAGTCTATGGTAATATTAACTGTTTTAACCATGAATAATAATATTTCCCTGTTTTTTATTTCATTATGTTTGTATCAAGTTCTATGACTTTTGCTTATGATCAATAACCAATTTCTTCTTAGAACACTAAAAGGTTACAACATGCTTCGCTCAGAGTAATGAAGATTTACTGAAATGTGAGTCATCCCTATTTAAATCAGCCTATTGAGTCATCAATTTTCAGGAGCCCTGATGTACTTTTTGTATTTATCACTGTCCTTTAGTTAATGGTTTCATAGCATAGTTTAAGCCAAATGTCAACTTTAGTTAATAAGTCCCAGTTTCTTCCACCAAATGTGATCATCATAAGAACCAGTCTTATACAATGTTACTGGTAGCCAACTGAAGGAGAGTTTCAACTGAGAGATATATGAGATGACATACACAATTCTACACTCAGTTTGTTTTCAAGATTAACAATACGTTTACCAAATTTTTTGAAATTAATTCATTTTAAATTTTCTTTTACATTTTTAAAAATACATGCAACATAAAATATTTAACAAAGCATTTTAATATAAGTAATAATCCTCACCACTTTCTTACTCATTGATAGCTTACCATTCTAGTCATTCAGTGTGTCCATTAGTAAGTATCTCATGTATACATTTCACCAAATATGTGTACCCTGATAATTTTTCACTGAACTTTTTTCTTCAGTGTGGATACAGTTAATATTTGTTTCAGAAGATACTATACTTATTACCATCACACTAATTTATTTGGAATATATATATTTTTACTCATGTGCCTGCCTATGACCAAATGCTGATTTAGGGCATTCAGGGTTTTCAATAACTGAAATGATTAGAAGAAGTTTTATCAACTGGTTAGTAGCTACAGTTACTCCTGACAAAGATTGCTCTTTCAATTCGGAATTTTAGCCTCAAAATCTACATACTTTGTCTCAGAGAAATCTGCCTTTTTCTTTTCTAAGTGCTACTTCTATTTATTTTAACGCTGGCTGTCAACATCCAAGCTAATCTGTCTAAAATGTTCCTTGGTAAATTTTTGAAAAGTTATGTTTCTCCATAGCTGTGTTTTCCAGAGCTGTAAGCTCAATATTATTATGCCTACAATTGAATAAAAGTTATCAAGTGTCTCAGCGCAAGGCATTGCACTAAGAATATAGGACATACATGATCTCTATTCTCGTGAAACTAGAGAAAAAGACACAAAGGAGTTCTTCATATACCTAATTCATCACATTTGTGGAAAATGCCGTGAACTGCAAATACAATGTTCTATGAGTACAAAATAAGGTCTACTACTCAAGCAAAAATAATTAATCACTACAAGAATATTAATATTGGCAAGCTACCAGCATTTTAAAAATCTATAGGATTTAAGACCATGACTTGTCATTTTATATTAAATATGGTGCATGTATAATGCACATTTTTTCAAAATTTAGCAAATGAGCCTTGAGAATATCCCAACAACTGTCTTCTTGCCAGTCACTGGAGAGCAAAATAAAATGAGACTGTACCTGCTTTTCATGAACTCATTGTTTAAAGACAAGTTACACATGTGCACTCTTTATACCAACACAATATGGTAAGACTTCTTATAGAAGAATGTGTGCAATGGACTAAATTGTGTTTCCTCTAAATTCATATGTTAAAGCCCTAACCCCAATATTATGATATTTGGAGATGAGGTCTCTGAGAAACAGAGTTAGATGAGTTTGTGAGGGTAGCACCCTCAAGATGGGATCAGTGTATTTATTTATTTATTTATTTTATTTTATTTTTTCAGTTGGAATCTCACTCTGTTGCCCAGACTGGAGTGCAGTGGCCGCTTCTGGCCACCGCAACCTCGACCTGCTGGGCTCCAGCAATCCTTCCGCCTCAGCCTTCCAAGTAGCTGGAATTACAGGCATGCGCTACCACGCCCGGCTGATTTTTTGATTTATTGTAGAGATGAGGTCTCGCTGCCCAGGCGGGTCTCAAACCCGCGGGCTCAGGCAATCCACTCACCTCAGCCTCCCAAAGGTGCGGGATTACAGGCTGAGCCACCGAGCCCGGTGGGATCAGTGTATTTATAAGAAGAGTTACCAGAGAGATTCCTCTTACCCTCTTTTTCTGCCATGTGGGAATATAGCAAAAAGACAATTGTTCACAAGCCAGGAAAAGGTCCTCACCATAACCCAACCGTGCTTATTTCAGAATACCAGTCCCTAAAACTGTGAAAAATATTCTTTTGCTGTTTAAACCATCCGTTCTATGATATTTTATTATGACTGCACAAACTGACTAATAGAATATGCGAGCTTTATCAGTGGCTCAGGGGAAAGAATAATTAATGTTGCTTAGAGCAACCAAAGAAGGCTCCAAAAAAGAAGTGATATTAAAGCTTAGCCTTGAAGGATGAATACAACTTCACTATGTAGAGAAGGTGAAAGGGCATTACAAACAAAAAAGCAAAACCAAAGACACACAAAATGGGGACATTAAAGATGAATTCCAGAGTTTTGCCGTATGAAATGAGATGAATAGTGATGCCAAAGCTGAAATAAAAAATAGAAAAATTAAAAGAGGTAGATATTACTAAATTGTAACACAATACTAAATTTGACAAATATGACTAAGTTACCACTAAGCAATTACAAAACATAAGTGTAGAAATCATAATAGAAAAAACTAGAATTTTTTTTCAATATTTTTTGTATCTGTGGTTGATATTATTTTCCTCCCAGAGGACCTCTTTAGGGCCAATGCATCCAGTGGCTGAGGAAATAGCACAAAGCTATCTCTTTCACTGGGATTTTTCTTCAGCAAAGAGCTGCTTTGTTCCAAATTACATTTCTTCCTGGAATGAGGTGAGGAGAAGAGAAAGGATGCCTGTGGATAATTACCAGGTGATAAAGAGTTTCAAGACCTGACATCGCTATCTTATTTTGGAAAAAATCCAAAAAGCACCCAAGCTCCATAACTTTCTGTAAGTTGACTGAAAACTCAGCTGTGACTGCATTGTGGGTCAGCTTCTTCCACTGCCAAATCTAGCCTTTCTCACATTCTTGCAGGCAGATCTTCTAAGAGCACAGCACAGTTACCCTTCCATGAATCTCCATTTTTACAGAATTCAGTCTAAGACAGTGCCAGCACAAATCCCAGTACATCCATGTGGAGACATATTAGGCTTGCTAAAGAGTAAGAAAAATTATATGCTAAAGTTGCTGCAGGATCTAGCTAATATGTACCACCAGGGTACCATCAAGAGACAAGAGCACATGCATGAGATTGGTACTGAATCATAGCGAACCGAATAGAACAGAAAGTTAAGTAAGGAAGAGTTTATCATTATGTAAATATTATCTTGAGAAACAAAATTTAAAGCATGTTCCCTGGGAGATCAAACTAATCCTTTTCTAGCTCCTGGAATATGGAACAAATTGTGATATCAAATAAATTAAGTAGAAATGCCAGAGTTGTCAGGCAACTGGTAGGAAAAAAAATGTATTATTAAAGTTAGCATGCTATGTTGGGTATACTGCATAAGGCTGAAGAAATTGCTGATGGTGTTCCATGGAAGGCCTAGAGGACATTACAGTCAATAATGCAATAAAAATTGAGAAGGTAAAAAAATAAAAATTATTAAGCATGTTAATGATGGTTGTTCTCTATAGATAAAGAATGACAACAGGAGATGTTCAGAAGCAAGATGGTGTAGTCACAATGGCTGGCAAGATCTCAGTGGCAGATAAGGGAACCTTTACCCACAGTGAGATAACAAGACAGTTAACAGAACATCTCAGTACTTGGGGAAAATTTAACAGGTAATCAGCAGGGACTTAATTTAATTTATATAATCCAAGTAAATAAATGATGAATGATCAGGAAAATGAGAAAAGCTGCCCACTGAAAAGCAGTAATCCATTTTCCAGACTCCAGATCTGTTCACATCTCAGAAAATAAGCCCATTGACTAAATGAGAGGATAGGTCTATGAAGAAGGATAACTTTCAACTGTGAAAAATGCTCAGTGGTAAGTCTCCCTACTTCACCAAAGTGATCCACAAAATAATTTGGGGACTTGACTAATGAAAAAAGGGAAATATCAAAATATTTCAAGGATTGATTAAACACGAGTGCAGTGTGAAGAAAAATAAAATATATCAAGAAAGAACCAAATAAACCTTCTAAACCCCAAAACACGTTACATGCGTTGCTAAACTCTCTTTAGATTAAATACCATAAAGAGATTAATGCACTTAAGATATATGATAGATATTATTCACACAGAAGTACTGAGAAATAAAATTTTTGAAAATAATAAAGCATATATATTTATACTAAATATGTACCGTAAACTCTAGGAAGATCCTAAAACGTCTAGCATGAGTGTCATCCCAGTTCCAGAACGGAGGTGAGAAAAATTGAAAAAAATATTAGCCTAACATTTTCCAGATTTTCTCACTTGTCCTAGGCCACATGTTCTAGAACTCAAAAAATTGCAATTAGTGAAACAAATTTTAAAAACTGAGGCATGTAAGTTAAATTTCATAAAATTATTGTCAAAGAGAAAGTGTTAAAAGCAGGAAAAGAGAAAAAAAAGAAAGATTAAGTCCCGGAGAATAAACATAATAATGATGTTGACTTTTCATTAAAGACTATGCAAACCAGAATAAATGGAAAGGAAATCTTTAAATTCCTAGAAAAAAAGGCCTGTCAACTTATAATTCTATATCCAGCAGTAATATTCCTCAGAAATGGAAGTAAAATAAATACATTTTCAGAAAAAGAAAAGCTTACAGAATTAATCATCAAAAGACATGAGCTTAGCCGGGCTCGGTGGCTCAGCCTGTAATCCCATGCCTTTGGGAGGCTGAGGTGAGTGGATTGCCTGAGCCTGTGGGTTCGAGACCCACCTGGGCAGCGAGACCTCATCTCTACAGTAAATCAAAAAATCAGCTGGGTGTGGTAGCGCATGCCTGTAATTCAGGCTACTTGGAAGGCTGAGGTGGAAGGATCACTGGAGCCTGGCAGGTCGAGGTTGCGGTGGCCGGGAGCGGCCACTGCACTCCAGTCTGGGCAACAGAGTGAGACTCCAACTCAAAAAAAAAAAAAAAACAACCAAAAAAAAAAAAAAGACATGAGCTTGAAAAAAGTATAAAGGAAGTTTCTCCAGGTTAAAGAAACATTAAACCATTAAACCAGAGTTTTAGTAAGGAATAAAAAATAGAGTAAATAGTAACTATGTAGGTAAATTAATTTTTTTAATTAAAAAATTTTTTTGCTATTTAAAAATTTTAAAAGCCAATGTATTTGTTGGATTTATGACATATATAGATGTCGATCTTATGTCAATAATGGTATAAAGAAAAAAGAGTAAAATAGATGTTATTATACATCTCTTACATTATATCTGAAGTGGCATAACATTACTTAAAGATAGACTGCAATAAGTTATGATACATATTCAGGACCATGGTGCTCCTACTATATAACACTTAAGGGTGACAGCTATTAAGACCATAGTGGGAAAAAATTAATAATAGAAAATATTTCATTAAGTCAAAAAATTACACAGGAGAAAAGAACAAGAAAAGATATAAGACAAATTGAAAAAATTAGTCAAGTGTACACTTAAAAAATATAAATAATTAGATTAATTATAAATAAATACTAAAATGAACACAAATACAATAATAAAATAAATAACCTAAACTTTCCAAATAAAAACTAAAGAATATTATACTTAATTACAAAGCTAAATACAATGGCGTGTCATCTAAAATTAAAGCTTTTTATTTCTTGTTATTTTATATTATTGCTATTTCTAAAGATAGGATTGCACTCTTTTGCCCAAGCTGGAGTACAGTGGCATAATCATAGCTCACTGTAACCTCAAACTCCTGGGCTCAGGTGATCCTCACATCTCTGCTTCCCAGGTAGCGAGGACTCCAAGTGCATGCCACCACACCAGCCTATTTTTTACTTTTGCTTAAAGTCAGAGTCTCACTATGCTGCTCAGGCTGGTCTCAAACTCCTGGCCTCAAGTAGTTCTCCTGCCTCAGCTTCCCAATGTGTTGGGATTACAGGCATGAGTCACAGCATTTTAAATATGAAGTTACAGACAAACTAAAATAGTAAAAGGATGAAAAAATATACTTTTTTGTCAAAAGTGTAGAACTCAGGAAAAGGAATAATAATAAAGATGAGGAGGGGCATTTCATAAAGATAAATGTGCCCACTAACATAATTCAAAAATCTCTACTTGTGAAAAAACCTATAAACAAAAACAGACAAATTCACAACTGTAGTGAAATTTTTTCTATAGACTAATTACTAAAAATATAGAAGACTTGAACAAAATATCATCTAATATTGCATAATTAAAATTGCTATAATCATTCATCCAATAACAGCAGTACACCCAGTCTTTTCAAAGAGCACTTTCAACAGATGGCCCATTAAGTAAAATAAGTGAATTAATGCATAACTGAAGAAATAGCTTGAACCGCTGTTTGGGCCACCTTGTACATGATTTCACATTGAATAGAGGCATGTTTTGGAGAAGACTCCCTTGTGGCTAAGCAGACTTCAAAAATGCACACATCACTTATTAAAGTTGATATAAGCAATTTCTGTTCTGAAATCAGAGTCTTAAACCCATCTAATATCACCTCAGTATTGACTACATGATCTAGAAATACCCCATAACTAATTTTTCATTTCTATCTTGAAGAGAAGAAAATTGTCTTTAATGTTGGTGCCCCAGATTTCTGGTCATTTTATGTAAGGAGTTTCAAGTAATTAAAGTATTTTGTGCAATTTTAGCATAAATCACCTGGTGTGTGATTATTCTAGAAAATGTAGTCTATTTTTCTATAAACTTACTGTTCTTTCACTCATTATGCTTACACCATTTACTGTACCTTAGTACTTCACACTAAAGAACAGTCTTTTAAGTATACATTCCCTTAATTATATAGTTTTTTAAAGGAATGCTTAATTGGATGATTTTCTGGTATTATCTTTCTAAGCTCTATATTTTGTTTCTTTGGAGAGCTCATTGGGAAATATTTATTTTTATTTTTCTGTTTCAGTCTATTTAGTGGCTTTTATTGATAGAAATATTTTCTGCTATTTCCATATTGGAGTTGACTGATATTTCCTCCAAATTATGCCTCAAATAGCCCTTAGGGATTGAATGAGAAAAGAACTCCAATAAGACTTTCATCGAAGTGGAAGTAAAAAACCAGACTTGTAAAAAGTTTGCTGGCTAGAAAATGGGAAGCAATTCTTTGATCAGGTGTGGCTACATTGAAAAACATCTCAATGTTTTGGGTACGGATCGGATGGACAGGGTGAGGGTGGAGAGGCGCAGTGAGAGGGGCACAACACCGCCAGTCCAGCAAGCCGGAGGTGCCGTGCTGGGAACCCAGAGATCCGAGTGGATTGCAAAGAATTGTGACACACAAAAAGGTTAAGAAAGAAAAGTTTATTTAGAAGTAAATTAGAGGGAAAGAGAAAGAAGAGAGAAGATTAACTTCCCCAAGGTGGGGAGGGGACCAAAGCCAGGAAGCATGGCGACAGCCATGGCTCAAAGAGCACATGGCTATACCAGACTCTAGCAAGGCAATGGCCCCTGGTTGCTTGTGGTTGAGTCCTTTTAACCATTTCCCTTGATGGGGAAAAATCATTAAGGTGATTGGGTGGTGGTCTGCTTTGTCATCACAAAGGGGCAGACAAGCGCAGGTACTGATGATGTCAGGTAATGGACAGCAGGCAGATGGGTGGGTTAGTCACATGATTGCTACCATGGTGGGGCTTATTCATGTCACTAGGTCACAAAGGCTGATTAGGTTAACCCTGGGGGGGATTTCCTGCAAGAGACTTGTTAGACATTTGCAATTCACAAATTCCGTGACCAAAGGTGGGGTGGTCCTTTGGGTTGTCCTGATCTTGTATCTGAAGAAGATTTGCCTAAGGGGAATGGGATAGGCTGCTGTTTGTCCTGCAGTAGAATGTCTGAATGCTTTCCAATGGTTACACTGAGGCATAAAGACTAAAAAGAATAAGCTGAGGTGAGTGGATTGCCTGAGCCCACGGGTTCGAGACCCGCCTTGGCAATGAGATCTCATCTCTACAGTAAATCAAAAAAGCAGCTGTGCGTGGTAGCGCATGCCTGTAATTGTGGCTACTTAGAAGGCTGAGGCGGAAGGATTGCCGGAGCTCAGCAGGTCGAGGCTGCCGTGGCTGGGAGTGGCCACTGCACTCCAGTCTGGGTGACAGAGTGAGACTCCAACTCAAAAAAAAAAAAGAATAAGCTAAGTTTCTTCTAGGTTTCTATAGGTACCTTTCACCCACTACCTTCAAAAGTATTGAAATCATACAGAATGTATTATCTGACAGAAATAAATGAGAAATTTATAGTAAAAACTCTGGACATCTCAAACAAATGAGACATTATCCTTCTATAAGATTAATAGGTTAAAAATAAATTATAAAAGTATTTTAAATGTATTTTGAACTGGAAGATAAGAAAAATAAGACATATTTAACTTTGTTGAATGCATTAAAAGTAGTACTTAAGAGGAAATTTTTAGCATTTAATACTTACATTAGAAAAGAATAAATGTTTCAAATCTGCTATCTATGTACACACCTAAAGAAACTAGAAAAGAAGAAATAAACTCCAAAAACACAAACGAAAAGAAATAATAAACATGAAACTAAAAATAAATATAATAGAAAATAGACAAATAGTAAAAAAAAGATGAAATCAAAAGTTAGTTCTTTGAAAAACATTACAAAACATTGATAAACCTCTTGCTAGATTAATGAGAAAGAGAAATTGACAGTGATAGAATGAAAGACCTTGCAGTTATTCAAAATACAATAAAAGGATAACTTGAACAACTTTATAACAACTTTAATAATTTGATAAAGTAAGTTATTTAAAAGATAAAAATTACCAAAACTCACACACACACACAAATAGAAAATTGAAGGACCCTATATGTATTAAAGTACCTTACTTCATAATTAAAAATCTTTCTACAAATAAAGCTCTAGGTCTAGGTGGTGCTGCTAATTCTACCAAACATTTAATAATGCAGTCATTCCAATCTCATTGGAACTACTTCAGAACTTTAAATGGTAACATATTAAGAATTTAAAGAAAATATTTTTAAAAATATGTGTGACTTTGAGGCAGAGAAAGGTTACTTACTAAGACAGGATACAAAACACACTAAATATAATTTTTTAAATGGCCATTTAAATTTTTATCAGAATTATAAATTTCAATTCTTTCGAAGATATAATCAAGGAAATGAAAAGGCAAATGACAAAAAGGTAAATATTTTTCATAATATATATATCTAACAAAGTTTTTTAAGATTTGGATTAGATTAAGAATAATTACCATAATACTATAAGAAAGGAATTGGCAGTAACAGGATACTGCTGGGGTGGGTGTAGGGAGGACACAACATCAATAAGGGCAACTGATCTCAAACCAGAAAAATGGGGACTAAAGGGAAGGACCAAACTTTACCTGTGCAATGTCCACTTGTATACCTAATCCTGAGTTGCACCCCTCATTTTTAAAATAAATTATATAGCCGGGTTCAGTGGCTCAGCCTGTAATCCCGCGCCTTTGGGAGGCTGAGGTGAGTGAATTGCCTGAGACCGCATGTTCGGGACCCGCCTGGGCAGCGAGACCTCATCTCTACAATAAATCAAAAAATCAGCCAGGCGTGGTAGCGCATGCCTGTAATTCTGGCTATTTGGAAGGCTGAGGCGGAAGGATTGCCGGAGCCCAGCAGGTCAAGGCTGCAGTGGCCGGGAGCGGCCACCGCACTCCAATCTGAGCGACAGAGTGAGACTCTAACTCAAAAAAATAAATAAATAATAATTAAAAAATAAATTATATATTTAAAAAAAGAAGAATTAGTACTCAATAATAATAAAACAAACCATTGGGCAAAAAAAATTCCTAAAATTCATGCAAAATGTCTACTTTCCATCAAATAAAGGAATGGATGCTCAACACCATTAGTCATCAGTGAAATGCAAATTAAAATCTCAGTGAGCTACCACTACATATCCACTAGAATGAGTAAAATTAAAAAGATTGAAAATATCAAGTACTGGTGAGGATCTGGGAATAGAAACCTTATAACTTGCTACTAAGAGTGTTTAATGGTACGACCACAGAAAAGAGTTTGTCAGCATGAGATTTGTAATTTTATTATGTTGTTTACCCCCCCCAGAGAATAAAAACTGATGTCTTGAAAAAGATTTGCATGCAAATGCAATAGCATCTTGATTCATAATAGCTGCAAGCTGTAAACAATCTAAGGATCCCTTAACAGTTGAATGGATTAACAACTTGTGATATATCCAAACAATAGTACACTACTCAGTAATAAAATGGAGCAATTTAGACAGCATTGATGAATATCACAACATTATGCTGAGTACTATATTAAGTCACGTACTTATAATTCCAGAACAGGTACAACTAATCCATGGTAGTAGAGAGTATATTAGTCACTGCCTGAGCCACTGGTGAGGAAGGGTAAAATTCAAAACCCAACTGGAAAAATTTGGGGGTGATGGAAACATTTCGTCAAGTGATCAATGTGATGATTATATGGGGAAATATATTTTTCACACTTATCAACTATAAACTTAAAACAGGTGGTTTTTCTTGGATGTAAGTCACACTTTAATAAAGTTATCTTTATAAGTAAAAAACAAACAAACAAAAAACTATTGGAGTGGGACAAGCAGGGAGTGGGGAAAGCAGGGAGATTAGCTAAGGTGCCATGAATAATAATGAGTGAGGAATGATGGTTATAATAGTAGGAATGCAGAACAAGAAGGCAGATTTAGGATATATTTAAAAGGTAAATTGTCCATGATATGTTAATGCTTAGGTATGTATACTTGAGAGTAGGGATATTTGATAGAAAAAAAAAATCCTCAGATTTTGGCTTAAAACAGATGGAGTTGCTTATTCCAAAAAGTCCATCTGAGATAGGAACTTGTTTTGTGGTTGGATTCTGCGGAGAATTTGGAGTTTTGTTTTGGCTGTGTTAATTTTTAAATGTTTATTAAAATACCTGTGGACAAATATGAAGCAGAATGCTGGATACAAGTCTGAAGTTTCAGGGCAAGTTTGAATCTTAAGGTATAAATATGGAAGTCATAGCAGACAAGTAATATTTATAGAAACAGGCTGTAAAAATAACAGAGAGAAAGCATATTTAAGGAAGATAATGGTGCCCAGGACATTAAGTGGCTCAGTAGGGGAAAAGTAACCCAGAAAGGACACTGAGATGAAGCAGCTAACAATACAAGCATTCCATCAGCAGCATGTGGGTTCTAGACAACATAAGTTGAGAAGGTCTTAGGAAGAAAGGCATCCGCCTGTGCTGAAAGGAATTGAAAGGCCTAGATAAGATGAGAAAAGAATAGCGACCATTGAGTAAACTTTGTGTGTGTGTGTGTGTGTGTGTGTGTGTGTGTGTGTGTGATTTCTCTCTGCTGTAGAAAGGCTAAAAACCTGTTTGGAATGTATTTAGATGATCATGTGAGGTGATCCTAAGTTTGCCAAGATGATTTACAATAAATTAGGAGAAAAGAAATGGGGCAGTGGTAGAAAGATGATATGAAGTCAAGTGATATTGTGTTTCATTTCAAGGGAAAAAACAGTGCTTGTTTGTATGCTAGTGGTAATATTCCAGAAAGAATTGAGAAATTTTTGATTCAAGAAATAGAAGTAAATGCTTGAGGAAAGGTTTTGAGAAAATGAAGAAGACACGGGATCAAAACCCCAATTGGAAGTATTGGCATTTAATACCATGTTTTATTTTGGGAAATATAGTATCTTGCTAAGAGAATGCATTGTTAAAATTTTCTATGCTTAGACATTCAATTTAGACCTAAATATTTTAAAAAATCAACCAGGCATGGTGGCTCATGCCTGTAATCCCAGCACTTTGGGAGGTGAAGGCGAGAGGATTGCCTGAGCTCAGGAGTTCAAGACCAGCCCAAGCAATATGGCGAGACCTTGTCTCTACAATAAATTAAAAAAATTGGCTGAGCGTGGTGGCACATGCTTATGGTTCCAACTACTTGAAAGGCTGAGGTGGAAGGATCACCTGAGCCCAGCAAGTCAAGGCTGCAGTGGCTGTGAGTGTACCACTGCACTCCAGCCTGGTAACAGAGTGAGACTCCGACTCAAAAAACAAAAAAACCAGCAATATAAGATTTGATTAAAGTTATTATTTGCTTAACTTTCTCTGATTCTGGTTTTTTTGGGGGGGTGGGTTGGGACACATGCATTTTTCCCATCATATTTACCCCTCAGGATTATCTTGCTTTTATTAGGCAACTACTTTAAAATTGAAAGAATGCATTTTCTAAACATTTTGCTAACTGAAGTCATTTTTAACAAAGGAGGAAAACATAGATAATTTTATCCTGATGAAAAGAATAGTTTCACCCGAGCCACTAATGAGACTAAAAAATCAAAATATACCATGTGAGAATTTGGTTGCAGCATTTTCTGTTCACAAGAGCACAGCCCTTGAAAAGTCGGCAGCTTACACAAACAGTCATCCCAGGGCCTTTGATCCACAGAGCATAGGATTCTGTTAGATGTTGTAAAATTGCATACCAGTCACTAATGAAAAGTTGAATGTCTATAGTTGGTTCTTTAAGAGTCACTAGCAACCATTCAGAGCTAATGATACTTTTCATCTATCGTGATACTTGGAGATAGTGCAATATTTAAGGGTCATAGCAAGAAGTGAGGAAAAAAAGCTGTGATGTTGAAATTTCATGAAACAAAAGATGTCTTACATTTGGGAAGAAAAATTGAGACTCTGAAAACCTGAGGTCAGGTCTTGAAAAAAAATTGAAAAGAAAATCATCTTCCCAAATACTAGCAGTTAAGATTTTAACGTCTTCATTGGCATGACTTCCAAATCTGTGAGAGGATCTTCAACTCTTCCTGGCAGATTTGGAGAGTTTCAGATCTTTGCTTACTACTTTTCCTTTCTCCTTTATGAACAGATAATGTGAAACACATTTATGGTTAGAATTCTTTGGCCACAAGTAACTGAATAAACCAAAAGTGGGTTTAAACAATGAGAAAATGACCTACCAAGAGGTCTCAAGATTGAATGTGAGGGCCCTATTGGTCTCTTTGTGAGTCTCTTGACTTTCCCCTTCTTGATCACAAAAAGAATATACAGACACTCCTAGCGTTGGGACTTCACAGCATAGTGCCCAAAGTCAGAAAAAGCACACCCCTACCTTAATTTCCCTTTACATAATTATAAGGAAAGGAATCCTAGAAACCCCTAACTTGTCTTTTTTTCATTCTCTTATTTTTCTGTCACATGCCGTGTATAACAAATCACTGATAAGGGTAATAGAATTATTATGATTGGCATAGACTAATGAACATTTGCTCCCTGGGAAATTTAGAAGTCTCATAAACATACATGAGCACCTAGTTTCTAAATAAAGCTGAGGTTCTGTCAGCAAGGTAGAAGAGATGACTAGTGACAATTTATAAGATAAGGCAATGCATGCAAAGTGATTAGCAGAGTGGCTGATGTACATAAGCGTTTAGTAAACATTAGCTGCTATTATCGTTCTATCAAACCCACTCTGGTGGGAAATAAAATAAATAGCACTAACATCACACCAACCATACCTCAGACTACAAACTCAGTCCAACAATCCCAATCTGTCATTAAATAGTGTAGTTAATCCGTAAGTGTAACTTTATTTTCTTCCCTCAAAATGCTTTATTTCTCGTCATTTTATTTGTCTTACTCAAGTAGCAGCTAATTCGTTGTCTCCAGTCTCATCTTCTTTCAAAATATTTGCACATTGTTGCCAAAATGGTCTTTCTTAAGGTAAATCTGATCATGTTACTTTCTTAGGAGCAATAACAATTTCTCATTACAAGAGAAATAGAAGACTCATACCTGGGATTTCCATTGTCTACAGACAAGGTGAATCATCTGCCCAGATCAACTCCAAGGGAACTGAGAAGGGCTGTCTTCTTTCAGAAGGGGAACAAGACATCCTACTGGTGAACACTTGTGTAACAAAGTGCTGCACTTCCCAGATTCTCTCTACTGCCCAGCTGTGGGAAGTTTGGTTAGCAGACAGAGTCCAGCTGTATATCTCAGCTGTAGACAACTTCCTTGCTCCAGGGCAAGCCCTTCCTGAGGTAGCTATATTTGGTAACTGAGTGAGGCAGGAGTATAAAGGCCTGGCATTCCAACCCATGCAACGAGGTTCTATTTTCTTCATGAGTGGCTGAGACTTTGTCAGGCTTCCCTCACAGTCTTTCTCTGCTCTTATTTCTTGATTTTGCTTTGTTTTGTTTTGAACCAACTCTCTTTCAATGTCTGTGTCCAGAAATCTCAAACTGCAACTGAAAATTTCTACCAGAAATTCCTTTAACTCGGAAATCTTTCTGTCTTGATTATCATTACTTGACTTGAACCTTTTCACTTCAGATATGCAGAAATAATTTCAGTCCCCTAAATACATCACCACGACTTTGCAGATAAAAATACAATTTGGGGGTAGTATGTACATGCTACTAAGTATTTCTCTTTTACTCTCTAAGGTATAACTAAATCAAGTAAATAGATGCTTAAAAGAAAAGCCATTCCTTTAGACCCCAAATTATGAAACTATGAAATACCAACTCATATCCTTCTGAACCATTTATCATTTTATAGCCTGTCCCCTTTATAATTGTTAAACAGTCACTTCCTGGAACACCTGCTTCCCTATCCTTTGAGAGGCTCACTGGTACTCATCTACAGTTATCCACTGACCTTCCATGAGCTATCATCTTGTGTTGATCCTATTGCTAATAGTATATTTTTATCTCATCGTGTTACTTATTATAGTACTTATAAGACTTCATTATCATCCTGTTTGCTTACCCAGAACCACTAATGTCCTGGAATTTTCTCTAATTTAGGACCTGTGTCTGATGTGTTCATACTTTTCAAAGGAATTTAAGAAATTTAGTATCAGTACATATTAGGCACTGTAAAAATGTTTAATGAATTAATTTGTGAATACTTTCTTTTTCCTTCTAGGTTTACATAGACTCTATTATCCCAAGGAAAGGAAAAAAATAGTGACATTACTAGAATGTGTATAATGAACGTCTATGAATCTAAAAAAAATAAATTATTAAAAATTCTTTCCAATTTTGATATTTGGTCATGTCTATGGTTGACTGCACAGTGAAATATTGTGCTGATTTTGGGAAGGATACAGATTTCTATCAAATAAAAACTCTTTCTAGACAGCACTTCCCTCTGACTGGATAGTCACTTGTTCATTTGTTTAAATCCACCATTCAGTACCTGTGATGTAGAAGATCCCTTTGGGTATTACTATTGCTGGCAGGTAAGATAATCACATTCAAGCTGTGTGTGTGTGTGTGTGTGTGTGTGTGTGTGTGTGTGTGTGTGTGTGTGTGTGTGTGTACATAACAAGAACCACAACATGAGTAGTTATATTTTTTGTTTCCTTCCCCACTCCCAAGTACTACTTCCCATTATTTTATTTGCATAATAAGCAGACAAGGAAAGAAAAATGCTGACCAAAATCTTCCATGAGATGAGGGTGAATGTGAGGAGAAAAAAGATGTCATAAATATCCATATGTTGATTTTTTGGTGGCTTTTTACACACTTCTGCATAAGAGCATATTTTGGCTCATGCAATAAGTTAATTAAACATTTTCTTTGAGTTTAATAGTTCCCATTTGCAAGATGAAGAGTGTAGTGATTAGTAAACTCAGTGGGGAGGAGAAATAAAACCTACAAGGAGATCACTTTTAATTCATGATATCTGTATAATTGTGCAATCTATTCTTACAACATGAAGTGTCAGAAAAACATAAGGGCACAGTATTTTAAAATTATAATTGATGGCAAGATAAAATATTATATGATTAAAAGTATATCAGGTTTGGAGAACATAAAAGAATGAACATTTGTCAAAAGTTCCTAAACAATATTTAATGGCAGGAATAAATACTCATAGAATTAAGCATGTCAAGGGGCTTATATTAAATTAAAATATACTAATAGTGAAATGCTGAAATTTATATATATTCACTAACTTTCTTACTATATAAACTAAATATTTGTGTCTCTTCAAAATTCGTATGTTGAAACCTAATCTCCAATACAATGGTATTTGGAGTGAGGCCTTAATGAGATGATTAGGTTATGAAGGTGAAGCCCTTGTGAATGGCACTAGTGTCCTTATAAAAGCAACCCTGGGAGTTGCCTTGAGTCTTCTACCATGAGAGGACACTATGAGATGGCACCATCTGTGAACCAGGAAGCAGCCTTTAACAGACATGGAATCTGCCAGTGCCTTGAAATTGGTCTTTCTAGTCTCCAGAACTGTGAAAAATAAATGTCTGTTGTCTATAAGACACTTATTCTATGCTACTTTGCTATACCAGCCCCTCAAGGATTGGTGCATGGTTCAGCAGGACTCCTCCAGGATTCTGCTTCAGTGTCACCAGTGTCCTTTCTAATTGATTGGTGCCCTGCTGACCACTACCCCTTGTGTTCATGAGTGTTTAAACGTGGTTTCTCCCTGTAAGCAAAAAAACCTTGGAAATGTCATTGAAGTAAATTTTGATATAATGAAAGATTTTTAGTGTCCTTTCATACATTTGGGGTTTCTAAGGCAGGAGTTGATACAGTCTTTAAATCCTGTTGCCTACTGCCCGCTTCTGCCAGATCTCATTCCTCTAAGGCCCAGGGCTGGCCTTAGCTTCACAGCAGCTCATCCAATGGATTTTGGGTGTCTTCCTCTGGTTTATTTTAGAAATTTTGCTCTAAATTGGCTTTAGTTCATCATCTTCTCTTATCTGGCTGAAACACATTCTGTCAAGAGATTCTGCTTTTCCTGAGGTCGCTTAGTGCCTCCTGACAATAATCATTCTTCTTCTGAATGGATAAAAAGAGAGAAAGAAGAAGGGGAAAAAAACATGAAAAAGACTTTGTTCTGATTTTAAATCAGTGAAGAGATGACAATTTTACTTTAACAATCAAAATCAGATTCTGTGTCTTTAAATATATTTTTTCCAATTTGATGAGCAATTGATACTGACAATTACAGTTGTAGTGGAGCATGGTTTCTTTACTAAGTTTCTTGGAAAAGTTATTAACTAATAGCATGAACTTGTATAGAGAATTTAAGAGGCTTTTTTTTGTATTAAAAGTATTCATGACATAAATATCATTTTCAAGTTAATGAATACTTACTAACAGATAAATATTTAATACTTAATAATTACTCAGTTTTTTAAAAAAATGTATATGAAAAAACTTACTAATAATCCTAAGTGTACACTGTTATCTAAGTGAATTTCTGAAAGCATTGTTATCTGGATAACAAATAAAAATTATGCAAATGGGAGAAAATAAACTACAAAAGCCCTTCAATGGAAGATTATAATTTCCCCCACGGAACAATATTTTATCAAAAAGCATTAAAAAAATCCTTTGTCAGTGGTTTCATTAGAGAAGCTACTACAGCAGCGATCCAATGCTATTTCACCCCCTGGGTAGGCAGTTCATTGATGAACTGAATGAAGACAGAGTGCTGTCTAGCACTTTTAATTGATTTCTTATGGTTATGCTCTTTGAGTAAAACAATATTTTTTTATTTTCCATAGTAAAAAACTATACATACAATATATATGCCATTTAAAATACAAATATATACGCTTCTCACTGTAATTATTGTCAAATGTAAGTGTGTAGTGACATTAAATAAAAACTTTTTAAAAGACATGACATTAGTCTCCACTTTGTCTAGGATACTAATTAATGACTATGCCCTATAAATGAGCATGACTAGGGAATTCGATGTTTTGGCAAAGTGAACGTTGTAAATAAAAACTACTTAATGTTAGGGGGCCTATAGAAACCAGCACTTAAGTCAAAGTAAGGTCACTTTTCTCTACTTTAATAGTCTTTTTATTCTTCTTCAAGACGGTTTAAGAGTGTAACCCACTAGGCACCCATCCCTCCTTTTTGACATCCCCCTTCTCTTTTGTCCTTTCTTTCTGTCCTTCTTTCTCTCCATCCTCTCTTCCAATTCTTTCTCCTTTCTTCAAATTAGTATCAAGCACTGCCATGAGTTCAGCAACATGCAGAAAATGAAGAATACAAAGATGATTAAGTCTACTATTTTTTCTAGATGCCTTTATTTGTGCCTCTCTTTCCACATTAAACTTATATTTACTTTCCCACTTATCATAATATGGCACCAAGCTATTAAAATTTCCTGTACCTTTCTCATCCAAATTAAAAAGTGTGCCTCTTCCCTGATCCACTGAGTAGATCATAGTATTTTCCACTCATATGCAAGGACTGCTAATGGAGTAATGATGTTCTTCACAGTCAAAGGTTCACATTATTTTTATCTACCTGAGTCAAATATTTGCCTTAAAGGAGGTATCAACCTGTAGGAATTGTGAGCTTTTGAGTAAAATAATAAAGCATACCTGATGGGTATGGGCCAAATGCTATTTTTTGTTAAGTAGTACAAAGTAAGAGAGATGGTTTAGAAGCAGCTCTGTCCTCTTATCCATTCCCAGCATGGCTATGTACTAGTTATACAAAGTTAAGAGCCTCAGGGGTTTTTTGTTGTTGTTGTTTGTTTGTTTGTTTGTTTGTTTGTTTGTTTGTTTTTGAGTTGGAGTCTCACTCTGCCGCCCAGACTGGAGTGCAGTGGCCGCTCCCGGCCTGCTGGGCTCCGGCGATCCTTCCGGCGATCCTTCCGGCGAGTAGCCGGAATTACCGGCACGCGCTACCATGCCCGGCTAATTTTTTTATTTTATTGTAGAGATGAGGTCTCGCCTACCCAGGCGGGTCTCAAACCCGCGGGCTCAGGCAATCCACTCACCTCAGCCTCTCAAAGGCGAGGGATTACAGGCTGAGCCACGGAGCCGGCTAGGGTTCTTATATAAAAACTCAATAATGGGAAATAAGTCTGTTGTGATTTGTCAGGTGTTGTAAGTCAATAAGTAGTTTGTAATTTTTAAACTATTCATGCCTTAAATTTCTTTTTATGAAGTTGTCTAATTAGGAGTTAGATTCTAAGCATGTATTATTTTTATTTCTAGGTGTCTGCACTTTCTATTTTTTGCTAGAATGTATGGCAAAATAGCAGTGGTATGCTTGAACTGGTTGATTCTATGGTGGGTGTGGGGGGGGCAGTTGTAAGTATCTCTTCCCAATTTTCCATTTCAATATGAGCAATCTGGGAGCGTCAGACAAGTCATGGTGAAACTGTTTACACCATAGAAATGAATAAACGTTATAAAATAACCTTTTTTTTTCTGAGACAAAAATAATTTTAAAATTTCCCAACATATTGGTGCTGACAACAGCCCAGGTAAAAACAGAGACATACACCAATTTCCAATAATGGAGTAGGGTTTTGCACATTCTGAGTTTCCATTTTCTTGTGGTTATGCCTCTCTGCTAGGAAAGAAATTTATCTCCAAATCCTTCCCAAGTCTACTTCTACCTGCTGAGCAGCCTTAGCATGCCTTTCAGCTTGGCTTAACTCTAAACTGGTTTCTTTCTTATATAAGCCCCTTACCTCACTTTTCTTAGAGCATTTACTTTAGAAAACCTGTAAGTTTCTTCTCTGCCCCTGTGAGATATATATCTCCTCGTAGACTTTTGTCAGTTGCACAGCCCAGGAATGTTTTTCTCAGGGTCCTATGAGCTATTGCTTTGAAAAGTAATCATCAAGAAATAGGGCCCCACCTCCTAGCATGAGGGAGGGTATAAACCTAATTTCCATAAACACCAGTTAGCAAACACAGATGTGGACCAACTCTGCTGGTATTCTAAAGTCCTCCAGGACTTTTCCACTAGTTCATGAAAGTGCTTAGAAACTCCCCAACCTTTTAACAAAGTTGATTTCAATTTCTCTTCTCTTGTTGCAATAGTCTTGAATACATTCTTGCTTGCTTGTTTAACATTTTTGGTTCAATTTTCCTTTGACACATCCCTCTTTCCATTTTCTTTGCAACATCAATCTGTAAGTACAGGCTTCTTCAAGTGTGTTTTTCAAACACTAGTAACATGAGGTGGTTCTGAGCTGTCAAATCTCTTTGCCCATAAATTAGATAGCCTATCCTACTTTTTTTCTATGATAGAAAGAAGGCAGGTTGATATTTACATAGAACCCAAGTTAGTTTTATTAATATTATTTAAAATTCATTTAGCCATTTGGATGCTTTTAAATTACAAAAGCACTATTTGCAAAGTACAAATTTAAAAAAATGCAAAGTTGTTCCCTTTTAGTTTCCCAAACTTTTATCAGTTTCTGCAAGTCACATCACACAGCTGTGCTTTATGAGAGGCAACCAACCATACTTATTCAAGAGATTCTCTGGGGTAGTGAACTCTCTGCTCTTGCCCAGAATTAGCATAAGCAAAATCAGTTCATTTCTGGTGGTCAGGCAAATTTGTACCTCCACATCACCACCAAGGGAGGCATAACAGGGACCTGTCAGGTACTACTTCCACATATTTCAATTGTATGCTCCTTGCTTTATCAAACACTTTAAAATGTAAATTTCCTCTTTAATGTTTGACTATTTGTGCCTATTTCTTCTTTCTCATTAAATTATTCCTCCACCTTCACACCAAGGTAGAACTCTGTTAATTGCAGACCAATTGCCAAGAATCTTAATAGAAGCTGCAAACGGCTGGCTTTCTCCCGTTTCCCCCTCCTTTTTGCTAGTTATGGCTCTCACAGCTAAGAACTGCTTCTAAAGCATCTCAGGCTGACAGATGAGACTGAATGCTTCATGTAAGTCTTCTTCAATCTTCTGATGGCATTAAAATTGTAGATTCTTGGAATACTTTCTGTTTCCCAACCTACCTTTAACAAGTAATTAGCTACTGACTTAGTGATCTCCGGGTGCATCTATCACCTTCACCAAACAATCTGGGTTCCGGCCTACTGGGCAGGGTGCAGAACCCATCTTTCTCGGGAAACTGTAGTTTCTAATTATTTCTTTTTCCACTCTACATTCACTCTGGCTACCTTTTCAGACCTACACCCCCCCCACTGCTTCACCAATTAAATCTTTACCTATAATGGTGGAAGACAGTGGCAGGAAGCTTTGCTTGCAGTCTTCCAAACTTATTCAGGCTCTGATTTAGGCTCTATTTTTGTCTTTAAAATCTCAATTTGCTTTTCTCAACTCTGCTGGTAAAATCAGTATGCTAAAGTTACACATCTCACAGTTTAGGTGTTTGCATGGGAAAAAGGTCAAGTCTTAACGAAAAATTTAAGAGAATCTCTGCTGATATCGCAAAATATTATGATACCATATATATGTTGAGATAAATACTCTGTCTACAGAAGAAAGTGTTTTGGTGTAGACACGATCCATTATTACCTTTAAGCAGAATCCCAGTTAAAAGGTATGAAAGCCCGTGTTTTACCCATTTATACTCCTTACTCTCAAATAAAAGAGAAATGTATTTAGGTAAAGATTAAAAACAACAAACACAAAATTCACTTTAATGTGGATGAGTTCTATTTGAAATAAATATTTTTTCATGACTACTTTTGCATTTGTGAATGTATGTTTTAAGTTAAATCTGACACAGTCATTTTTAAGCATTGCTTGAAATGCAGACAGAGGAATATTTACTAAAGTTTATCCACTGCAGAATGCAGTTAGGAAGCTAGCATAAGGCCATCTTTGTCTTCCACAGTATACATTAATATTTCCTACTGAAAATACTGCATATTTTGCTTATCAAAGAAGACTTTTCAGTTAACATTCCCTTTGTGAAAAGAAACACTGCCCTGCTACTATATATATATATGTTGCATATATATAATATTAAACTAGTTATTTATTACTATTAAACCAGTTAACTAACATTATTAGACAGTTTACCTAAAAGATTATTTTCAAATTCATGCTTCTTTCCAAATTATGAATTATAAATATTTCAACAAAAGATAGAAAAGTTTTGCAAATTTCTTGTCCACAGCCTATTTTTGTTCAAAAATTATGAGTTGAAGGTTTATATTAAAAAAAAAAATGCAGCCGGGCCTGGTGGCTCAGCCTGTAATCCCGCGCCTAGGGAGGCTGAGGTGAGTGGATTGCCTGAGCCCGTGGGTTCGAGACCCACCTGGGCAAATTGGTGAGACCTCATCTCTACAATAAATCAAAAATTAACCGGGCGTGGTAGCACACACCTGTAGTTCCAGCTACTTGGAAGGCTGAGGTGGAAGGATCGCCGGAGTCCAGCAGGTCGAGGCTGCGGGGGCTGGGAGAGGCCACTGCACTCCAGTCTGGGCGACAGAGTGAGACTCCAACTCAAAAACAAAAAATAGAGTGCAGTATGAACCTGCAAAGCTTTACTGGGAGTGGAAGAGGAAGCTCCCACTGCCTGCCCCTTCATTCCTGTGTCTGAAAATTTTGACTCAGAGCAACGAAAATAATCAGAATAAAACCTAGCCAAGAGGCAAGTCATCTCAGATTCTGTCAGAGTTCTACTACCTGCCTCCAGCATCATCACTCATTTTCCTTGGAATATTGTTAAGCTTTTAAAGGCCCGCTAATAGAATCTATGTCAAATATATTTTTTGGGGAAAAGATTTTGAGGAGGAATAAAAGTATATTATTTAATCCTCTCAAGTTCTGAGTGATTTACTTTAATCTGGATTAAGTAAAATGCCTGAAGACCCTAAGAAATTGAATGAGATTTCATCTCAGAGATAGCTCTTTCTTGTATGTAAAACCACCATGCAATTAGGAATCTAAGGAAGGAGTTTCAACTTAATACTCTTAAAGCTGAAAAAAATCAGAGAATGTGTGTGCCCTCATACAATTTTCAATCTTTTTGTGACTTTCTCTTAAGTTTTACTCAAGGCAAGATTCTGTATTGCTAATAAGTATCCTCAGTAATTTAGTACACCAAACATATGTTTCCTCACATAATATTTATTGGGTATAAATAAAAACTGTTTTTCTCTTATCATATTTCTCCCTAAACTTGTAGGTGCATATCTTGATTTCATTTTGAAAGGTCTTAGGGGGTACTTCAAAGAATAGACAGTCTTTATCCAGAGAAGTTAAATATAAATATATGTAGTTTTAATAAGTTTAGAAGATGTGTTTGAGGTAGTTTGAATAAAAATATAGGCCATATGGCTCATTTGAAATGAACCTTATGCCTTTGGGAACACCTCATAGAGAGACATAGTTATCTTGTAGAGAAGGTGGAATGGAGTTATAAATAGAGACCAAGATGACTGTTAATGGCAAGCTACATGGTTTATATATCATGATACCTTGGATGGCAAAAACAAATATGTTTCTAATAAATTCTTAGATCAAAAGATACAAAAACAGATATCCTAATTTGAATAACTTTGTAACATGTTTTTAGGTGACCACAATAGCAAACATTTATTTATTAGCAATGGTTAACAGTTTTTCTGAGCTACAATCAGTAGGCTACTTACTGATTAATAAAATTATGCCAAGTATGGTGAGGTTAATTTCCTTGGGAAAGTTACTTAAATTCCCTTAATCTTAATTTTCTCATTCATTAAATGTACACAGAGTCTGACTCTTAGTAAGTATATAACAATCAGCTGTTGTTGAACAAATGCATGAGTACCTGCTTTTCTAATAGGTAGGTGTTAATAAGATTGAAGGAAATAAAATAGCATCATGTAAATAAAGATTTAGTCATGTGTCTAGCATGAAGCAAGCAATAACCAAAGTGAGCTTCTTTTTCCCAGTGTTTTCCCATTGATTAACTTATTTAGCCCACACAGTTTGTTGTTGTTTATGCAGAGCACCATGTATATTATTCCCATTTAAGAATGAAACACTGAAATTCAAGAAACTAACTGGTTTTCCAAGGCCCAGATGGCCAGTAAGTATGTGAACCTAGGGTAAAATTCAGATCTTCATGATTCTATTTCAGGGATTTTCAGCCTGCCACTGCTGTGAAGTTGGAGGTCCAATTTTCTCCTCTATTGAAGGAGTTAAAATTGTTGGGCTCAGTGTTAATTCATTTATAGCTGCACACTAAAAAGATGTGTAACAATCAACCACACAATCTCAGCAACAAATATCAATATGCATTTACCTAGCTCACAAGTCTGTAAGTCTAATTCTCCTGGGCTAGCCCAGGCACAGTCATTGCATGGTATGGCAGATGTAAAAGAGAGCAGGCACAATAACACAAATATTGATTAAGCCTTTGATCATGTCACTTCTGTTAACATTCTACTAACCAGAACAGATTTTGTAGCAAACCCAAAAGCAAAAGTGGTGAAATAATCTCTGTTTCTTTCATGGGAAGAGGAACAGCCATGTCATGTGGCAGAAAATGTAAACAAGGGAAGGGTGAAGAATTGAGGACACTAATGCAATGTACTTAAAGTGTTGAGATTCCTTTTAGTTCTAGCATGTTGTGATTTTCTTCCGATTATGCCTGCCTGTCAGTCTCTTTTCCTCATTTTCTTTCTTAATGTTTTTCAAATTGTCTAAAACAAACTGGATTTCAGTAGAGGGCAGAGAACTCAGGTCAATTTGCCATTCTGTGTTTTGTGTGGGTATGTATAAATCTTTTTCCCAGAACATACTGTTCCAGGAAGTTATATTAAATGACAATTGCATGAGGTTGAAATACTACATTCACTTCATTGTAAATACGGTTTCAGAATTCACACAGATTCTTCTCTTCTTCTTAAACAGAACAGAGGGAGAGAATAAAGTACTAGACACAGAATATAGGGACTTTGGTCTGAAAAGAGCATAAAGAGACTGAGGAAGTGTGAAAGGAGTTGCAGGGGAATGCACAGGGGCATTTCTGTCAGTTGACCACAGACCTCTGCTCAGATCTCATTTGAATCTTTGTTTACTTTCAGCATTCCGTCCGCTTTCTTTTCTTTCTATAGCTGTCATCAAACTGCCTATCTTCTGACGTTTCTTGTTCTCTATTTCTAGATATTTTATTTTTGTATTTTTGTTTATTTTATTTATTTTTTGTAACAGCAAAAACTGGAATTACTCTTTAAAAACATGTAAGCAAAGCAAACAATGCAGATGAGGGAATATTAAAGTTATTTTTTAGTTGATGTTCTTAGAAATAATCACTTAGGCTAATTTACTTTTAAGGATCTTCACTCATAGTCAATATAGGGAGACAGACAAAACTAACACATGTTGAAGAGAATAAAGATTCCAGATTCTAATGTTAGGGGTGGAAGGAGAGAGCTCATTAATTTGAGCCAATGCTCTTTTCATTCTACATTCTGGCATATCTGGAAGACTAGTTGTTTAGAGTAGGCATTTATCTATTTATGTGAAAGAATGAGGAAACTTCTAATAATTAATTATAAGGGAAGTTAGCTGAAGCAGATAGTTTATTGATACACAGAGAGTATTACAATTATAGTAAAGGGCATTTTAGTCAAAATATCTTTCTGACCATTATGATAAAATCCTAAGATAATGGAATTTTGGGGAAAAAAGAAAGAGTAGGAACTGAGAAGGCTTGGGACTTAAGTCATCAAAGAAATTTGTAGAATTTATGTAGAAGAGTCAACAGCCAAGGGTCACTGGCTTTTGTGTAGAGATAAGCACCTGAACCTTGATATTTATAGCCTTCATGTGGCCATCAGCATCTCAGAGGCTAAGATCACCATCAACACTGACAATGCCTTAGAGGGATAGAGGTGATGACCATTTCTCTGACCAACACCGACACCAGTGTCATCAGTATTTGACATCACAGCACAAGTTGCTACTTCGGGAATCATTCTCCACTGGCCAGTCCTCATGCGAGTTAAATACCTTTTTGAAAGTTTCACACTCAAGCACAACTAGCAACCTATTGAACCCAGCATTCCCTTTTTATTTCTTAAATTTCAATAGCTTTAGGAGTACAAGTGTTTTTTGATTATATGGATGAATTGTGTACTGGTGAAGAAGTCTGGGCTTTAAATGTACCCATCACCCTAATTAGTGCACATTGTACCCAGCAGGTAATTTTGTATCTCTCATTTCCCTCTCTGAGTCTCCAATGACCATTAGTTGTTGGGTTTCTATTTCTGAGTTACTTCACGTATGAAAATGGCTCCCAATTTCATCCAAGTTGCTGCAAAAGACATTATTTTGTTCTTTTTTTATGGTTGCATAGTATTCATATATATATATATATATATATATATATATATGAATAAAACAAAATATAAGTCAAAAACACATATCATGTGTTCTTTATCCACTGATTGGTTAATGGACATTTAGGTTGATTCTACATCTTTGCAATTATGAATTGTGCTGTGATAAACATGTGAGTACAGGTATCTTCTTTGTATAATAATTCTTTTCTTTGGGGTAGATACCCAGTAGTGAGAGTGCTGGATTCAACAGTAGATATACTGCCAGTTCTTGAGAACTTCCCATACTGCTTTCCAGATAGGTTGTACTAATTTTTCTTCCCACAACAGCACATAAGCGTCCCCTTTTCATGGCATCTGTGCCAACATCTATTGTTTTTTTTAACTTAATAAAGGCCATTTTGATTGGAATAAGGTGGTATTTCATTATGGTTTTAATTTCCAAGATGATTGGTGATATTGGACATTTTATAATGTTTGCTGGTCATTTATTTATCTTCTTTTGCAAAATGTCGTTCGTTTCATTTGTCCATTTTTAAATGAGATTATTTGTTTTTTTCTTGCTGATATATTTGAGTCCCTTGTAGATTATAGATATTAATCCTTTGTCAGATGTATAGTTTGTGAATATTTTCTCACAAAGTTGCTCATTTACTCTGTTGATCATTTATTTTGCTGTGCAAAATTTTTTTTTTCAGTTTAATTAAGTCCCACTTGTTTAATTTTGTTTCTGTTGTATTTGTTTTTGGGGTCTTATCCATATTTATTTTGCTTAGGACAGTGGCCAAAAGAACTTTTTTCAAGATTTTCTTCTAGAATTTTAATGGTTTTATGTTTTACATTTAAGTATTTATCTTGAGTTAACTTTTATATATGATGAGAGATGAGAATCCAGTTTTATTCCTCTCCATGTGAGTATCCAGTATTTCTAACCCCATATTGGATAAAGTGTCTTTCTCCACTGTATGTTTTTGTCTGCTCTGTCAAAAATCAGTTGATTGTAGGTATTTGAGTTTATTTATGAGTTCTCTATTCTGTTCCAATGGTCTATATATCTACTTTTGTACCAATATCATGTTAGTTTGATTACTATAGCCTTGTAGTATAATTTGAAGTCAATAAAATGCCTCCAGCTTTGTTATTTTTGCTTAGAATTGCTCTGGCTACTCTGGCAACTTTTTGGTTCCATATGAATTTTAAGATTTTTTAAAAATTATGTGAAAAATTATGTTGGTAATTTGATGGTTGAATCAGTATTGCTTTCGGAAGTATGTTATTTTAACAGTATGGATTCTTCCAATCCATGAGCATGGGATGTTTTTTCACTTGTTTGGGTCATCTATAATTTCTTTCATCAATATTTTGTATTTCTCCTTGCAGAGATCTTTTACCTTCTTGGTTGAATATATTTCTAGGTATTTTATTTTTTTTAGTAGTTATTGTAAATGAGATTGAATTATTTATTTGATTTTCAGATTAATTATGGGTGTATAGTAGTGCTACTGATTTCTGTGTGTTGATTTTAGAACATGAGATTTACTGAGTTTGTTTATCAAGTCCAGGAGTCTTTTGGAGGAGTTTTTAAAGTTTTCTAGATATAACAACATATTATCAGCAGAGATGTTTGACTTTCTCTGTTCCAATTTGGATACTCTTTATTTCTTTATCTTGCCTGATTGCTCTGCCTAAAACTTCCTGTACTATGTTAAATAGAAGCAGTGAAAGTGAGCATCTTTCTCTTGTTCCAGTTATAAGGGAAAATACTTTTAACTTTTCCTAGTTCAGGATCATTTTTACTGTAGGTTTGTTGTATATGGTTATTATTATTTTGAGGTATGTTCCTTCTATGCCTATTTTGTTGAGGGCTTTTATCATGAAGGAATGATAGAGTTTACCAAATACTTTTCTTCATCTATTGATTTTCATTTTTAATTCTGTTTCTGTGGTCATTCACATTTATTGACTTGCATATGTTGAACTATCCTTGCAGTCCTGGGATAAAGCCCACTTGATCATTATGAATGATCTTTTTGATGTGTTGTTGGATTCAATCTGCTAGTATTTTGTTGAAGATTTGTGTATCTATAATCACCAAATATATTGGTCTGTAGTTTTCTTTTTTTGTTGTGTCTTTTTCTGGCTTTGGTATCAGGGTGATACTGAGCCCAGAGATTTCCAAGAAGCTCTTCACAGAGTATCAGAGCTTCTACCTAAACCTCTTCCTCCAGCAACGAGGCAGCTTTTTAACAAGCCTAAAGCCTTCTCTCAAGCCATGGACCAAATGGAAATAAAGCTTTTTATAGAAAAAAGAAAATATATAATTTTTTTCCTATATTAGCAGCTGTGGCTCCTGCTGGGACTCAGAAAACAATACCCCAAAGTATGATGTTTTGGTATTCTGAATACTTTGAATTAAAGGACATTGGAAAGTCTCAGATTTTTATCCTGCCATCCTGCTGCTTTAGCCCCTCTTCCTTCCTTGAAGAAAGTCATAGAAACTAGAAATCCTCTTTTTCCAAGGCCAGTCATAAAAACTAGAACCCCCTTTCCCCAAAGCCTATCACAAAAACTAAAATTTTTAATATAACCTTCTCCTGCATTTCTTTTTTTTTTCTTTTAATAAAGATGTGGGGTACGTTTCAGGGTTAGGTATATAAACATCGATCATGCAGGTACCCTTGTTGATGAGGTATGCCCCTCCCTCCCCTAGCAGTTTCCCTCAACTGCCAATCCCCCCCACCTGACAGTTTCCCACTACTGCCAATTGCTTTCTTATAGCATTATAATTGTTCGAGGTCCATTTATCTCCTGCATTTCTATTTAGGAGATGGCCATAAAGAAATTCCCTGACCTACCTTTGTCTGATAGTTATCATAACACTCTCATTCTAGATGGATGATGCTCAATACTCAGATGAAAAAATGTTACACAGAGAGGTCAAGAAGAATCTAAACTGACGGTGTTTTGGTTTTCCCAACTCGTCTTAATTACATCATACTTTTTCCAATTTATTCATATATCTATTTTTCATCTATCTAAGACATATGATAGTTTTTTGTATTTTGGGTCCTTATTACTGAAGAATTCTCATGCCAGATACAATTTGTGCAATGTACATAATTTTGTCATACTTTTCTTTTGTTAACCTGTATTTTATTACAGGAATTTTGGCTGTTACTCTTATGATGAGGATAAAATGTATCACATCCTTTTTTCCCTTACTATTCCTGAGGTTATTAGCAGCTGTACTTTGAAGTAGATTAAATCAAAATTTCAGCTGATTCATATGCCAATGGGAAGGCCAATTGAGAGGATGGCTATGACTCTGGACCCCTCTGTCTTTGGAGAGTCCCAATAAACTTGGAAATCTGTGAGTAAGGGACAAGAAGAAAGAAGAAATTTCTGTTATTTTTTCTTGACCTTTTGATAAAATGGTAGTTCATTATGATTTATTTCCAAATGACTTTGGTGTGTTGGACTTCAAGTTGCTGTCATTTTTTCTTCTGAAGGTCATCTGATTGTGTCCATTTTTTAATAAGTATTCTGCTTATAGGGCTTATTACATATAAAACTTCTGGCAAAATGGCATCTGAGCTACTCTCAAGTAATCAATAAACCTACTTGATATGGATTTAATGTAAATGTCTTTCAAGGCAATGAATTCATATGTTGAAGCTCATAATTCCAACTTGATTGTATTTGAATGTGGAGTCTTTGGGAGGTAATTGGATCATGAAGGTAGAGTCATCATTGAATTGGACGGGTTCAGATGTGTTTATCTGCCATCCTGCTGCTCTAGCTCCTCTTCCTTCTTTCCAAAATTAAGAAGAGTCATAAAAGAGTCATAAAAGAGTTGATATCTGCCTTGCCAGAACCTAATCAACAGGCACCTTGATCTTGGATGTCACAGCCTCTGTAACTGCAATAAGGGTTAGTCGCTTAAGCCACCAATCTATGGTTATGGGTTATATGTCATTTATATATCATAGGTGTTATACACATATGCTACACACATAGTTGACCCTTGAATAACACAGACTTGAATTATGCAGTTTCACTTATACTCACATTTTTTTTTAACCAAAATGTGCATTGGAAATGAGCCAGCTAAAACTGTTCCATTCAACTTTTTCTAGTAGAAGAGCTGTACCCAGTTCAAGCTTTCATGGGAGCACTGGGCTTCTCCCCTGGCAAAAAGGTTTCAAATTCTTATAGGACCCATTCATAGTCTTCAGGCGTTGAGAAACTGTCATTACCATAAAACTCCTATAAAAAGTGGGCACCCAAGTCCTGTTGTCCATAGAAACTGTGCATCTTTTAATAGCAAGAACCTGGAAACAACCATGCTGCCCGTCAAAAGAGGACTGGATTAAAAAAATGTGGTACATATACACGATGGAATACTACGCAGCCATAAAAAAGAACAAAATCATGAATTACGCAGCAACCTGGATGGAACTTGAGTCTATAATACTGAGTGACCTCTCACAGAAACAAAGATCTGAGTATCACATGTTCTCACTCATATAATGGACCTTAAACATCCAATGCAATACTATACGAGAATGACTGACAGTACTGGGAAACTATGGTCGGCAGGGAGGGAGATGGGATTAACAGTAGCAAATATCTGTCTGGGAACGGGAAACACCCCATATCAACAGGGTGCCTGAATGAAACGCAATTGTATACCTAACCCTTAACTGTACCCCACAACTTCATAATAAAAAATAAATAAATAATTTTTAAAAATAAAAAAATTTTTTAAAAAATTAAAAAATAACAGACTTTCAATTTCCAAAAAAAAAGAATAAAGAGTAATGGAGTAATGGACTCATTCACTAAAATATAAGCCTGAAATTCATTTCAGCAAATCTCCCAGACAATGGAACACATTTTTTTGTGAAATAATTGAAGAATGTAGAATATTTACCTTCTCTTCTCTAACAAGAAATTTATAGGCGACGTGTGGTGGCGCAAGCCTGTAATCCCATGCGGGGGGCTAGCCCCTGCAAGTTTTGGGGAGTCCCTTGGAAGATGTGGTGGCGTCGGCGAATCTGTAGGGTTAGATATTAAAGAAAGATGGAAGGATAGATATAAAGAGGAAGAAAGAGAAAGAAAGTGGACAACTGTTCAGTGAAATGAGCAGAATCCATTTATTGAAAGTTACAGCAGGTATTTATCCCCAAATTTTACACAGGCAGTCTCACAAGTCTTTCACGTGAACACAAAGCCAGGTGCAGGAGGGGCATCCCCCCCACCAGATGCTTAGGTGTGAGGAGGGACAAACCCCAAGATTGTCTTATTGTTCCCTTTGCTAGTTAATGCTCTTCACAAGCAGTGCAACAGTCCCTACTAGCCTAATGATGTTCTGATAATCAATAACTTCTAAAGCTCACTCAATACCCATGATGACTAACTTAAACTTTATTACCTTTCTATTCTATGCTAATACTACTTACACAATGCTATGGAAGCTCTTAGTTATAGCTTAAACCAATTCCTAAAGAATGTGGCCCAGTCCAAAGATCACGCTGGGCTCTATAGGATGTGGCCCAGTCCAAGGTTCACGGTGGGCCACTTTCTGGAACAATAGACTACAATCTCTTAACAAAATGGCTATTCTAAAGTCCTATATATATCTATTTCTTGAAAGTTTCCAATTCCTAATTCTAATATATAAAGCTGATTAGTAGCAGTAAAGCTTCCAAATATAAACTGTAAATGTACTAAGGCCAAAACCATGATAGTAGCAAATGGAGACAATGAAATTTCTAAAGTTTTATTCTTATCCTAAACCTAAAAATATGATTGATTATGCTTGAACTAACATGATTCCTTGACGTAGTAGACCTATTCTACAATACCTTCTATGAATAATAAATTCAATTTCTATAATAGGTAGAAAAAAGACCTTACATTAACTGTAGCTAAAGCCGGCCTAAAAGAATGCAGCCCAGTCCAAAGTATGCGCTGGGCTCTCAGGAATGTGGCCCAGCCCAAACTCTGTGCTGGGCCACTCTTGATAATCATCTATACCATTGAAAAGCTGAAAACAGCTCTCCATAAGTATATACTAATCTACAAATATTCTTTTAAATCTTATAAAGAAGCTTGTACCGTATAAAAGGCTCCCAAATGTGACTTGAATTTGAATTATATCTAATACCTAAGCCGAAACTACAGTTTATGGGAAACAGGAACAATGGGTTTCTAGAGTGAGCAATGCCTGTCACAGTCACAGAGCCTTCAGCTTAGGCCAGCAGAGTTCCTTTAGGTTATTTATGCTGCATGGCAAAGGGGAGGAAAATGGGGTCTATGACTCCCGAACACATCCTAGCGGTCTCGGGGTCCACAGCCCTCCCTGATCCCTAACGCTCAGTGGGCCTCCGTGGCCGGCTCCCAACAATCCCAGAACTTTGGGAGGTTGAGGCGAGAGGATAGCCTGAGCCTGGAGGTTTGAGATCAGCCTGGACAACATGGTGAGACCTTGTCTCTACAATAAATCAAAAATTAGCCAGGCGTGGTATCGAGAGTCTGTAGTCCCAGCTACTTGGACATCTGAGGTAGAAGGATTGCCAGAACCCAGAATGTCAACGCTGGGGTGGCTGTGAGTGTGCCACTGTACTCCAGCCTGGGCAAAGAAGTGAAACTTCAGCTCAAAAAAAAAATTATAAACATCTAGTTGAAACTCTTTAAAGGAAACATTTTCAATAACTATCAATTCCATTAATAATCCAAGTAGCTAACTGAATCAGTATTCCTTTTATTTATTGTATGATCCTTTTTTTTTTTTGGGACTCATTCTGTCACCCATGCTGGAGTGCAGTGACATGACCACGGCTCACTGAAGCCTTGACCTTCTAGACTCAGGATATCTTTCTGCCTCGGCCTTCTGAGTAGCTGGCACTACAGATATGCACCACTACTCCTGGGGTCAATCCTCCCTCCTTGGCCTCCAAGATTTGGGATTATTAGTGACAGCCACCACTCCTGGCCAGTGTATTATCTTTAGTTTACATAGGCCAGTTTTTAGGCTTTCATAGTTTCCTTTATGAATTTAGGTCTTCTAATGCAATTTTTAACAAAAGTTAGATTCCCTAATTGTGTATTTTAATGATATATGGGTTTTCAAAAATCTGTATGTCATATTTTAGGTATTATAACACTGGTTAAGCTTCAAAATAGGATAAATTCTGTATTTTTAAGAAAAATTGCACATATTTGCCCAAGTAGGTAGCCCGGTAATATACTGATTAGCAAACAGACCTGGACTGGAATTTTTCTCTACAACATAATTAACTGTCATCTTATTAAATTACCTTTCTGGGTTAATTTATTCATCAATAAATGATGATTTATTTATGTCAGAGATAAACAAAGCCAGACACTTAAGTGGTAAGGGTGGATTTCACTCAGTAATATACTATTGCAACAGGGAAAAGAGGCTCAACTCTAATTTGTACAGAGGCGACTGGGCACTTTTAAGGAAAAATGAAGGAATAGAAAGGGGGTGGCGGGGATGGGCTCAATAAAGTCAAGAAAGTGAAAAATTACAAAAACAAGAGGGGTCATTTCATATGAAACTCATGAGGGTTTGCCAGCCAGAGACGGCACGATAGGGGCCCTATCTTTAGTGGGTGGCTGGAACAAACAGTAAATTCTTTTGGCAGTCTTGAGTTTTCTCAAGCAGGCACTTTAAGGAGGTTTAGGGTCATCCTAGAGATGGCCTTGCACTGCTTGAAGCTATGTTAGTGTTTTATTCAAGTTTTTATAGGCCAAGATTGAGGCTTAGTCAAGAAAAGTTCAGAGGAGACAGGCTTGAGTTTCATCAAGGAGATAATCTTTGTCATTAGCTTAAGAATTAATTATAACAATGAACTTGAAATTTTTAGCAAAATTTTTAATATAAATAAGTTCCCCCAAATGTTAGCTATTTTAAATCACACTTGCAAATTTAACTTTATTATCAATTTTTAAGCTATTTAATTCTATTAGCAGGACACTAGTAGAAAAGATAATTTAATTACAGTAAGGAACATAAAATATATAAACAAAAACCTATTAGATAAGGTAATCAGTATTTTTTTCCTGTTTTTGTTGATGAGACAAAATCTAATAGATACTGATTTCTAATGAACAGCTTTCTTTCTTTCCATTCTTTATAATTGTGATTATTATACTAGTAATTCCATTATTAGTTTATGAATGGTGTTCATTTTGATAATTTAAATTTTTGACCATCAAATTTTCTAATTGCTCTGCTGCTTTTTAAAGCAATTACTCTTTTTGCAATAATTATTAGGGACCAGGGACTGGGATCTTAAAAAGGCAATTCTTTACAGAATTAAAAATCCTATATGTGTAATTTTTTTTAAAAAGCACATCATTTTAAAATAGTAAAGGGAGAAAGATCATTAAGGATCGCCAGAGTCCAGCAGGTTGAGGCTGCGGTGGCCGTGAGCGGCCCCTGCACTCCAGTCTGGGTGACAGAGTGAGACTCCAACTCAAAAAAAAAAAAAATTTGGTTTTGAAAACAACATGAAATAATGAACTGTGTTAGGAAGGTGATTGGATTTCTCTTCTTCTTTTCTATAAACAAAATAGTAACCATTTGCCAGGAAGTTGAGACACGGTCATTAACATTCTCTGTCGTTCCTCAGTAAAAATTAAACCCCTGAAAAATATAAAACTCTAAAACTAAAGTTGAATTTCATGTCGAGATATATATATACATATACTTTTTTTTATCATTCTCGAATTCTTGCTTCAGTATCTGCAACACAGTGAAAGTTCTCTTAGAATGACTTTGGAACCTCTGTAATGGTATCATAAAATGTAGTACAACCATGCCACCCATTTATCTGGAGGGACTTTAAGTCACCTAGCTGGACTTGCTTTTTTATAAATGAAGAAACTGAGGACAAGAAAGGTTAAGTGCTTTGCTTAAGGTCCGCCATCTTCTCTGAGCCAGGTCCTCTGGTGCCCAGACTACCGCTCTTCTTGCTCTCTCTATTGTGTTAGCTCCCTCACTCTCCCTTCCTCTCTCTTTTCCCTTACCTGACTTTTATTTTGTTTATTAATCTTAGCCTTTTTTTCTTTGTGCTTTTTTGGGAAACAAACCAATAATGTTTGCTTACTACAGTAAACGTTTTGGACTACAAGCATTTAAAATGCAGAAAAAATGTCTTTAGCCATAAAGCAAGTGTGTTTAGCTAGCTTGAAATCATCTCAAAATAAATAATTAATTTTTTTAAGTGACTGGTCTGGCTGCATTTTTATAACTCTACCCCTAATATGTGGAATTTTGGGGGATGGATATCTTATATATTTTTAATATTTGTTTACAACTTTGTTAAAATATATCTTAACATGTATTAAACAAATTTACTATAGTTCATTAATGATTAAAGATTTTCTAATGCCTAAGCATTATCATCTTGGACTTAATACAAGTTTGCACACCTGGTTAGGCTTTCATTCAGAATAGATAAAGGAAAGTAACAAAATGCAAATGTTTTCATACTCCATGTGCTTCTAAAATAAACATAGTTTCTCATTAAAATAATCTTAATTCAGAATTATCATTTTAATTTAGAATCAAAATGATATTCTTAATTTAACTTCTGCATATAAATTTAAAAAATCAGATTTTAAAGAAAAATTAAAACCTAGTATTACTAGCATCTTTCCTCCAATAGCAATAATAGTGTAACCTCTTTCTCATGTAACATTATCTATTTGTTAAATCTCTCAGGAAAAGAAATACATAGCTGGTGAAGGTCTGTTTATTTTTAAACTTTTTGTATGTGTGTGCTGAGCAAAAAGGGTTATTATTTTTACCCTCATAAATCTTTGGGTCTAAAAATCTCCTTTAATATACTCAACCTTTTTTTTTTTATTATGTAGCTTCAAAAGTGGATAAAAGTCCTTTAAGATTTTATTAATTATCCTTGCTAACTACAAACGTAAAAACTGCCCAAGTTTCTCTGATTCTCTGATAACACTTATTTGGGACTTGCTCTCAAGAACTAAACAATTTATCTAAATGTCTGTGAGCAAGAATAGTTACATTTTGTTTTCTAACACTTGGATTGTAACTTCTATTACAATGATATGTCCTTATGAAACACAGAGCTAATGTGTTCAACATTTTCCCATTTAGTATGATGTTACTCTACATTAGGGATATTTCCTTCTAGAGTGTTAGATTGTATCATGAATGATTGTTGAATCTTTAAAAATATTATTACTGAATCTGTTGAGATAAATAAATGGTTTTAATATAGCTTTGTTGGTGATTAATACTCTCTAACTGTATTTGTAGGAAAAATTGATTAATTTCACAATGTTTTATATTTTATGAGATAAAATTCACATAATATAAAATTGATCATTTATAGTGAACAATTCAGTGGCATTTAGTATGTTCACAATGTTGTACAAGGTGGTTCTCTATCTATTTCCAAAATGTTTCAGTTTCATTTTTGACGAATATTTTTGTGGGTATGAAATTATTGCTTAGCAGTCTCCCCACAGCCCACACTCTTTCCCCACCAACACCCACAGCGTCCTTTGAGGATTTACTATTGTCTTCTGGTTCCCAATGTGTTTCTTGCTAATTAAACTTATTTTGATCTTCCTTTGAAGGTGATTTGTCTTCTCTTTTTGGCTACATATACAATTTTATCACTGTCTCTAAATTTCTATAGTTTTATAAGTATGTGTTTAGGTTAACTTTTGTATATATTTATTTTGCACAAAAATTCTAAATCAGAGGCTTGATATTTTTCATTAGTTTTAGATAATTCTCAGCCATTATTCATTCAATTAATGTGTTTTTTCTAAATGTTCTCTCTATTCTCCCTAGCATTTCTGTACATATGCTTAACCTTTATGGTTTTTCAGTATTCGATATTTTGATTTTCTCCTATGTGCTTTTTTAAAACATATTTTCTCTGACTCATCTCAGTTCACTAATTCTTTTATCATGTGAAATGTGCTTGTAAATATAGCTATGAATTTCTTAATCCTGTCATTATACTTCTTACTTTTAATTTTTAAAATCCCACTGAATCATTTAAAAGTTTTAGGGCTTGGTTTAAACTTTCAATTGCTTTGTTTATGCCCTTGAACACACTAGCAACAATAATTTACATTGTGTGTTAACTCTATTACTTGGAAGCCCTTGATGTTTGTTTTATTATATTTTATTTCCCATGGATTTTGTTCAGATTGTTTTATTTATATTATGCTGGGTACTATATATATGTATTCATATATACATATGTATAATTCATATATGTACAATTGGAAGTCTGAAATTATGGTATCTTCCTCCAAAAAAGATATGTGTTTCCTCTATTGGGGCAGAAGGGGCACTTAATAGCATTAGCAATACTAGATTACTATACAGTAATCAGAGAGTGAAATGACTTAACGTTAAACTTCGGTTTCTTTAAAGGTTAAATTTCAATTACTTCAGAATTTTTCTAACCCCAAAGCTGAGGAGAGTCATTATCAGGCAGTGCCCTCATTCCTAGGCATTTTTGTTTTAATTGTTGTCCCGCTTGCTCATAAGCCTGTGGAAATCACAGCTCATTTTCTCTACTACTCATCTCCTTTTTCACAAATTGCCAAACGCTTATGGGGTAAAATTAGGTTCACTTTTCTAGAGTTCCTTCTTGTAGATCTTGAGCCAGATATTCTCCACTGTCTTACTAGCAATGCTTTTCTATACAGGGTTTTGGGGTTTTTTTAATTGTAACTTTTGTGAAGATTTATCCAAATTTCTTGATCTTTTATTAGTGAAGGCTGAAATTTCAGATGACAATTTTATATGCAATTGAATTATCATTTAATACTGAGGGTGAAGATATTTTCAATTAAAATACAAAAAAAGATACCTGCACACATTTATTGTTTCACTATTCACAATAGTGAAAACATGAAACCAACTCTGCTACCTATCAAAAGTGGACTGGATAAAGAAAATGCAGTACATATACATGACGCAATATTATGCAGCCACAAAGAGCAAAACTTCAGGAATATGCACTCACAGAAAAGATGATGTGAGGACACAGGGAAAAGGGAGTCATCTGGAAGCCAAGAAGAGAGGCTCAGAAGAAACCTGCCAACACCTTGGTCTTGAACTTCTAGCCTCTACAGCTGAGGGATAATCAATTTCTATTATGTTACTCAGTGTGTGGGATTTTGTTGTGGCAGCCCTAGCAAACAAATACAGATCCTTATAAAGGGAAGCACTAATATTTTGACTCAAACATTTTCAGATCACAGCACACATATAATATTTTTGTGATGTGCTGGCCAAAGTAGGCGAGCATGCTGATGTCTAGATATCAGCCCAGAGCTCCAGCCATTCTGGTCTCCACCAGCTACTCTTAGGACTGATGATCTCAAAATTTTATGTACATCTGTAAGCCATTCATGACATCCCAACTGGGAAGCTATTTTCTAAAAGAAAAACTTTAGGAAGAAGGAAAACAATCTCCTAAGGAATGTCTGAAATGCAAAGGAGAAAGGTTTCCCCATTTATAAACTGAAGCCCCAGGCAGTTTCACAATGGCTATTTTTTTTAACCTTTGTTGAAATGACTTTTCTCAGTGAGTCAAGCCCTTGTATCCCCATCACTTCTGCCTTCCAGACACTCTTTCCTGATTTTGCACCTGGCTTCCAGCAAGTTGTGATATAGATCTGTGAGTACAACTCCATTTTGTCCTTTGAGCCTCTCTTCTTGTCTTTGAAAATTATGAGGTTTTGTCTTATGTTTGATCCTAGTTTTACTTTTTGTATTTTATTTATAAATATCTTTAGAACTCAGGTAATGTATGGGGAATGTGAATAGATGGTGACATCTTAATTGGAAGTTCATCTCATAGCTGTTATTCAAACAATTTTCAAGTTACTCTTTGCCTAAAACATTGGCTTATGAGACACTCATGAGGATTTATGTGTATCAATGACATTAAGATACATGCAAACACCCAAATTTCAATTGTACACTTGAAAATTTGACATTACTGAAACTGTTTAGTGGCTATATAGAAGGCGTTATTTTTACTTTGGAACAAAAAACAGTAAAGTTTATTTTTCTAGTAAAATTCTATTACCAAAATGTCAGTACTTGGGCTTCACTTACTTGGTTTAAACCAGTGGTTCTCACTCAGGGTTATTTTGCCCCCTACCTTAGTGACACTGGGCAATGTCTGAAGATTAGTACATTTTGATTGTTGTGGCTGGGTGGCCCTACTAGCATCTCATGGGCACAGGAAAGGATGCTGCTAACCAATGCACAGCACAGGACAACCTCACACAATGAATATTATTGGTTCAACATTTCAATCATGTCAAAATTTTAAATATCTGGTTTAAACCTGTAAGATAATACTCAAAATTGTCAAAAAATTGTCAAATTGAAAGTTGCAATTTGAAATGCAGTGCTTGAGCCTCATTTTTCCCCCACAAATCTAGGTTAAATTCACCTCCCTCCCTCCCTCCCTCTCTCTCTCTCTCTCTCTCTCTTCTCTCTCTCTCTCGGAATCTCAGCTTTACAAGTAGCCAGAACTACAGGCGCGCGCTACCACGCCCGGCTACTTTTTCTGATTTATTGTAGAGATGAGGTCTTGCCAAGTTGCCCAGGAGGGTCTAGAACCCGCGGACTCAGGCAGTTCACTCACCTTGGCCTCTCAAAGCGTGGGATTACAAGCTGAGCCACCGAGCCTGGCCCATATACACATCTCTTAAATAGGTTTTCTTTTAATCAGTATCAGGTAGATGTAAAAGAGAGGATTTAATTCCTGGTCACAGCAATGAAGAAAGTCAACTAATAAATCAAACCTCTAAATTTATCTTGTGCTAGGCCAGCATAACTTACTCCAGAACTTTATTTAAAGGATTGACAATGCATTAAAATAATCCTCTCCTCTTTTATAATCTTGTATTACTAGAGGAAACTCAGATGACTTTAGGGCAGAATATACTAAACACTATCATAGAACATATATATTTTGGAGATCTGCTGCCTTTTTGTCCTTTTTCTGCCTTTCAACCCAAATTCCAAATTTAAAGCTAGTTTTAGTTTCCCCCAAAGTGTTCACTTAAAAGCATTAGAATGCTATGGAGGTGTTATTGAAGATATTACAGTGGGAGTAGGGAAGAAGTGTGTGTGTGTGTGTGTGTGTGTGTGTGTGTGTGTGTGTGTGTGTGTGTGTGTTTGCATGTGCACGTGCATGGACTTATATGTCAATCTAAAAGTTGTATGAGACCTTTTACTTCCCCTAAATCCCTTTAGGCATTTTCTTCTCTTCGCTCCTTTTCTACACAATGCCCAGCAACTTGGCCTTTTTCCATTTCTTTCCAAAATGCCTCCCATCCCCTTTTCAATTATCAGTTCTGACCCAATTTCAGCCTTCTAAATTGTACAACCACACAGAATTCCATTTCTCCTTCTTTCTTGGGAGAAATGCATCGATTCAGGTCTTTTTTGCACATACTTTAATTACATTCACTTTAAATGAATAGCATTTATGTCCTTTCTAGGAAAATGCTAGCCTAGAAAAGAAGTTCTGAACAAAATACTTTGTTTCATGTATTTTTTAATATATAAAAGGAATAAATTCAAGGAAAAAATTCTGAGATTCTGGAGAAAACATGTATAATCACAGCAGATATGTACATCAATTTCTGAAAAGGTAAAGAGACTTCCATTTTCTTTATAAATAAATCTTGAAAGAAACTAATCTCCAGGTAATGGTAGCATATTATCACAAACAATAACCTCAAATATACATGCTAAGCTAATATTAATATTAAGATTAAGATTAATATGGAGTTACCAAAAGATAACATGTCTACATATTCCCAATGTGTTCTTGATATTAAAGAAGATAATTCATAGAAAACACATTTAACACACATCTGACACACAGACTCACACAAACCAAGCACACAGACATACACTTGCATACACACACTATATTTTCATAAAAATATTTCCTTTAAATGGCGCTACATTTATTTCCACACTATTTTTTTTCTATCATCTCCACTTCTACACTTCTCTGCAGTATTTTCCCCTACAGAATGGCTGTGATGACCTGTCCCTGGCTTCAGTCTATTCCTGGGTCTGGCAGGTTATTTGAGGCAACATGATTAATTTACCAGCCACAGAGTCTTTTCACTGTGTAGCTGCATCTTTCATGCCAAAGACATAGGCTCTCCTCAGCCAGAAGTTCATGAGGGTGGCCTGAGATGTCACTTGTAGGTGGTATTTGTCCATTTTATTTTTGTTACATCAAAAAATAGATTCAAATCAAGGTTGTTTTTGTTTGTTTGTTTTAAACATTTGTGTACTGTTATCCAAATATACAAGTATATTCCCTACTTTTTCAAAAGAAACAATGTTGTAGTTAGCAACAATGGTGTACATAAAATTCTAAACATCTGTTATTCCTTTAACTTAATACCAAGATTGAGACTACCAATAATTTATACAGAATACAAGAATGAACCTACTGCTGGCAGAAGAAAATGAATGCACATTTATACAAGCATGGTATCATTTTTCTTCAGCTTTTAGAAAACTGGTGGGAAAGAAAACAAATGTCCTCCAAATATTAAAAATTAAATCAAGCTGGGCCTGGTGGCTCAGCCTGTAATCCCACGCTTTGGGAGGTTGAGGTGAGTGGATTGCCTGAGGCCACGGGTTCGAGACCTGCCTGGGCAACTTGGCGAGACCTCATCTCTACAATAAATCAAAAAATTAGCCGGGCGTGGTAGCGCGTGCCTGTAGTTCCAGCTACTTGAAAGGCTGAGGCGGAAGGATCGCCGGAGCCCAGCAGGTCGAGGCTGCAGTGGCTGGGAGTGTGCCACTGTACTCCAGTCTGGGCGACATAGTGAGACTCCAACTCAAAAAAAAAAAAAAAAAAAATTAAATCAAATTGAATCAGATTCTCCAGAAGTATAGCGTGTTTACATTGGAATTAATGTTGCTTTTTACCTTTTCAAACATGAAACATATTCCTGGATGTGGCTTTATCCATTTATATCTCTCCATTTGTTATATGTAATTATACATTGGTTATAATTATTTTATAGAATTGTATATAAATGTATTTCATTGCTTTAAAAAAAGCAATCTCTCTCAAAGCAAGTATCCATTATTTATCTTTGAAACTGTCTTTAAGCATGGAGCTACTGCAGAAACTTTCTCTATAAATACTCAAAGAGAAGGTTTATGTGCATTAGTCGTGCTGTGCTCTTCGGACCTTATGCTATTTGGAGGATGCTACGGTCTGATAGTGGAACAATGCAAGTTTCCAGTTTGGTCAAAACATTTTAGAGAGAAAAAGTATGAATTTTGAAGTGGCTATTAAAAACTTGCCATCCAGTTATGGCCAAAAATATAAAGTAGTATTTGTGTACCACAAAGGAATCTGTGATTAGGCAAATTCCAAGACTGATGTTTATTTATTTTGCTGCTTAATTCTGAGCCAGGTTATTACCTCTCAGATGAGTGCTGGTGGAAAGATATCAAATGTGTTTTTTCATTATATCTATTAATAGTTGAATTCTTCCCAAGTCAATTAAAAATTTGTGTCCTCCCTAAATTGTAAGTTTAAATGAAATTTCTAAGATCAATACTGTTGAACATTTATAGTGTTTGCTTGATCATTATTCCTTTCAAAATTTTCTCTGGTGGACATGGGTGCTGGCATGTTGGAATCCTTACCACAGGTTATTTTGGATGTCCAGCAAATGCTAATCAACTTGTGAAACAGCTGTTATTTCCACATATGGCTTAGAAAGTTTGTAATTTCTTTGACTAAAGCTTTGCACTTCTGATCCACGAATCTGTTCTGATTTTAAAGGAGAGGAATTTTTATTACTTTATTTTTATGGACACATTAAAATATATATGCATGAGATTACTTCAACCTACTTTTTCATTATGAAGTTTTTAGCATGACTTTAGTTTCTAAAAAAAATTACCAGTAACACATTAGGAAAATTACCCTACAACTGTAACTTCTTTAAAACACTACATGTAGAATGAAAATTGTTTTAATGGGCAATACATACCATTAAGATCTCCTTTCAGAGATATATATTGAAGAAAGCCCATTTGCCAATATTAGATTTTGTTCATATACATTGTATTTTTAGAAAATAAGTTTTTAAATTTAAAAAATTCTCTCGCAATTACAGGATAAAGCCCATCAATATGAATAAACTCTAAAGATGGAAATTTAAGTAAAAATAAAGACCAGGTACTGACTTCTGCTTTCTCCTTTATTTGATCTACGATTGACTTTGTATTCTGAGTTGTGTTTTGGTAATAGTGGTGTTTTAAGAAAAGTTTTTACGTCAGTCAAAATATGACCTATGGCCCATACAAATTACATATGTTTATATTTTATCTGAACAGATTTTGTCCGAAAAATAGCATAAGAAAAGCAGGCCTACCACTCACATTTGCAAGACCTATAACTTAAGGAAAAATGGAGGCCCACATTTCAAATGCCTAAATATTTAAAATTTACAAGACTAACTAACAAATTACTAAATGAAACATGTTATATCTTTCTTCCTAGACAAAAAAAGTCTTTGCATTTACAAAACAAAACATGTGTGAAGATCTGTTTTTTATATAACTGAAAGTTAGCAAAATGCCGAAGATGACTGCATATAAATGTTATTTTACATATTTGATGATTCAGTAATATTAATAGTAAAACATAACCATGTGACATTTATATATTATTATACTTGCATATATATTTTATAAAATGTATTTTCCTTGGCTTGACTGAAGTTCACCATTTAGTATGAAGAGAACTAATCTGCTCCTCCTTCTCTATTAGCTTTGCCTGATATCCTCAAGCTAAAAACACGTTTGATCAGCTTCTCTAGAGAGAATAAATTTTGTTCCATAATTCTTTTGGAGTCCAAGAAGGGATAGAATGTTCCAGATTTGGGACTATATAATTCCTCACTTTTGAATTCTGCTCTAGTTTCTTGTCTCCAGAGGTACCTGTTGCCTCCAATTGCTAAGTAATTCCAAGGATCTTAATAAATATAAAACAGTGGTTTTATGTTTTGATATTAAATAGTTTTATTTTTCTTAATTCAAGTAATCTATAATTTTTTAATTTCCTCTTTGATTCATGAGTTATTTTAAAATGTCTCAATTTCCAACTGGTTCTACATGATAATTATAGAAGCAAAAAAATGAAGAACACAGTGGGTGTGGAAGTAGGGAAGAGACATGGAGACCTCTATAGTCCAGGTCCCTCCAGGTGAAAGCAGAGGAGAGGCCACTATCTCCTAACCACATGAACTGGCAGAATTTTTGCTCACCAGAGACGCTGATGCCCAGTAGAATCCAGTTGTCTCCCAAAAGTCTCCCAAAGGACTAAATGCAGGAGTTAGACACGAGCTTTAACTCTCTGTACACATAAGTTATCTTCTGGTTTGCATAGGCTGAAAACTCACAGGCCTTTGCCCCAGAACCCTGATTCATGCTTCTAATTTCTCCAGCTAAATAAAAGAAAACACGGCATCTGTGCTCTGAAGAACCTGTATCTTCATATCTACAAATATTGTCTCTAGAATTTGTCAGAAAGATTATTTATAATATTATTTATAATATTATATATTGTGGCAATGGATGGGAGGAAAAGAAAAATGATAGTATGTGCACAGACTGCTATAGAAAGTGTCAATTGAAATACACAAATGCTTTAAAAATTTAAGAGTATGATATAATTGAGTTACAAATTTTTTTCTCAAGTTCAATAGATAAAACAAGCAAAATATAGCATGTTAGTAAGTTTGCCATTGCAATTTTTGGGAATAGAACTGTGTTGGTGACATACAGTTTTTTAACTGATAAAGCCAGTTTTTTCTTTTTTCTTCCACCATAACAGATTTATGCTTACCTTGTTTGTTCTGGTTTAAAATATGTTGAAGTCATCTGGCTATTATTTGGAGACATGTAAAATGTATACCCTCAGTCACTAGGGATATATCAAACTCAGTAACATGCTGCTTATGTTTAGATGCACAAGGGGTGAAGACTCACTAGAGAGACAGCACATCTGTGTCTCCCAATTCATGTCTAAGCTTATGCAAAAGCAGATACTTTGTTCCAACTATTTACATTGATATTTCAATTTTATGTACATCTTTTTGAAATGCAGAGTTGTTTTAGTGCAAGTGAAATGTATGTACAACTTAATGCCACTTTGCTTCCTTTATTTTAAGGAAGTAGATTTTGAAAAATACTGTCAATATGCACATAATAAAAAAGAATCATTAGACTTGTGGTGCGTCATAATGAAACATTAGATATTCACATTTAATAAGAATAAAATTCTGTTATTTCTGATATTTTGGGAAAATCTGAACAAGAATTTTTTTTTGTTTTCTTCTGAAGAAGTCAGTATGTATAAAATATATCACTTCTTATTTGTATTATAATTAACTGAATGCCAAGAGATTTGCCTTAATCTTAGTAATTTATTTATACATTGGTTAATTTATTTAAGTGGATTCGATATTAGCTTTTGGAACACATCCTTACAGTTTATACCTAACATTTCAAGTAAACAGTTACTGCCAAACTCAAGCAAGTGCAGGTTGTGACTCAGATTGCTACCAGATGTTAAGCAGCAAAAATATCTTTTATATATGAAGTGTGCATATGCATATCTGTGATTTTTAAATTTAAAAAAATAAGCTCTTTTTCAAACTTCTCACGCACAATTCTCAAGGTTACAGTTTTCTGGAAGAGATTGAACCTTAATTGTAAAATGCCAGTGCATGCCATGCTAAATATGTCCTTTCTACATGTGTTTATGTATTAAGTGGATTTACTGTTATAATATCACTAGCTTCAATGATAACTCATGATTGCATATTAATGCTGAGAGTAAAGATAAGGAGCTTATCTACATAATGAATTCTAGAATAAAATAAAACAGACCGAGCAGAGCAAAATAATGTGCTTCATAAACAATAAGTATTTATCACCAACTACAAAGCTGAGTAATTAAAAGTTGAAGTTGCAAACAGCCAGCTTCCTTAACTCTAAACAAAAACAATAAATCATTATTGTTATGGATATCAAAAACAGTGTAAGTGACAATTATAAATTCTTGCAGTTCTGCAACTTAATCATATAGTAAATATCATTTAGTCATATAATTGTATTGTTTAAAGGAATCAGAGTACCCCAATCTTCTCATCTTATATATGGGGAAATTGTAAGCCACCAAGGTTAATTGACCTACCCAAGATCACAGAACAAGTTAGTAACAGACCAAAGCTTAAACACCAGGCATCTTCCCTCTTGTGATAGAATCATTCAACTGTACCAAAAGGAGAGTACTTCTAAAGATTGTTAGGTCAGAACATATAGTTAAGGGCAGAGTTTTGTCTCTAGATAACTGTTGTGTTGTGTTAGATTTTGCTACTTAGTAATTTCATTGCCATGGTAGGTTTCATTATCTTTCTTAACCTCTACTTTACATTTTAAAATATGTTTATAAATGTAGATTTTTATCTAGAAGGTATTTTGTGAGGAGTAAATGGGATGACTTATTTAAATGCTTCGTACAGTGATTAGCATGAAGTAAGTGCTGCATAACAATTATTTATTATTGTTTATTATTGTTTTCTTGTCAAAATGTGCTAAAAAACACAATGTGGGTCTTTAAAAACAGCTTCTCAAAATAGAAAGCCAAAGATTAAGACTTTTAGATTCTCTCTGCTTTCCTAGACCTTTGAGATTTCCTATTGATCTATGTCATTTGAAATATCCATCCATAAAGAGACAATTATATGAACAATTCAGTATTTTCAGTCAAGTGCTTTGAATTAGTCATTAGAATAAAAACAATATGTAATAATATTATGAATAAGTTGGTTTTATTACAACACACATGAAGGACAATATTATACATGTTTGGGATATTTGGTTGAGATTCTTATCTTTCCTTTCACCTGCTATATACATTTTGTCTTGGAGTTTCAACAGTTCTGTTTTCTTAATTCTTGTTAATAGTACTCTAGACCATATTCCTGGGTTAATTCAGCAAATATTCTAGCTGGCTCATCTGTTTCAAGCTGCTTCCATCTTTTATTAGTCTATTTAATACTTTGCTGCCAGACTTGGCCAAATAAATGAGTCCGCAGTGAGTTTACAGCATGTTCTGGCATTCAAGAATTTATTTATTTATTCATATTTTATTTTATTTTAAAGATGTGAGGTACATACAATTTCGGATTAAGTATACAAGTGGACATCACACAGGTAAAGTTTGTGTCTCCCTTTAGTCCCCACTTTGCCTGGTTTGAGATCCGTTACCCTTATTAATGTTGTGTCCCCACTCCCACCCTGGTGGTATCCCGTTACTGCCAATCCCTTTCTTATAGTATTGTGGTAAATGTTCAGAATCCGCTTATGAGTGAGAACATAAGGTACTCTGTTCTTTGTTTCTGTGATAGATCACTGAGTTTTACAGACTCTAAATCTATCCAAAGTTAGGCATTCAAGCATTTGGCCATCCCCTGCACTTTGATGCTTTCATTATACTTTGCAAATTATTTCCCAAGCATTTAACTTCCACTGCCAGCAGGCTTTCACCTATCTCCCAAATACAACAGATACTGTACTTTTTTAATGTCATAGCTTTTGATTATACTATGGATCCTGCCTAGAATGCTCTGTAAACAAGCTTTTTTTAGTGCTGATTTTCTGGTATTTGGTTCCACATTGATGATCCTGACATTGTTTTTTTCTCTTTTATAACTCCCACAAATTTGTCAGCTTTGTGAATGACCCAGCCACCTGCAGGCAGCACAGACTAGGCTCTCAACCAATATTGTTAAATTTGTTGGAAATAAGACAGCAAATTTTGGTATGAAATGTAAAGACTCTTTCAGAGTATACATGTGGAACGTGGGAGCATATGCTTTTCTGAGTATAAGAGAAGTTCTTTTCCAAATTAATCCTTAAGGCATCATCAATGCCTATTTCCAGATTTTGGTTCACTACAGGAATTATTTGGCAAGAATATGAATCAATTTCCTAATAGATATTAAGTTTCAAAGTAGCACATTTTCTTCTTCACAAACCCATAGTGCTTTTCTCAACCTATAAAGAGATGCATTATGGGCAAGGCATGGTGGCTCAGCCTATAATCCCAGCACTTTGGGAGACTGAGGCAAGAGGATTACCTGAGCCCAGGGGTTTGAGACCAGCCTGGGCAACTTGGTGAGATTTTGTCTCTACAGTAAATCACAAAAACTTGCCTGGTGTGTTGGTGTGCATCTGTAGTTCCAGCTACTTGGAAGGCTGAGGCGGAAGGATCTCCTGAGCCCATCAAGTCAAGACTGCGGTGGCTGTGAGTGTGCCACCGCACTCTGACCTGGGTGACAAGAGTGAGACTCCAACTCAAACAAACAAACAAACATAAAGAGATGCATTATGTAATATTTGGGATTTGACAGAGATGTAGAAGCACTTTCAGACTCACCAAGGGCTAAAAGCTGCCCTTGAAATTTAGAAAAGGTGTTGTTAAAAGATGGAGCATATACTTTTTCTATTTACCAACAGTAGAGAAAATGACATAATGTTTCTCTGTGATCATTTGAATTTAATATCTCCTGTGAAAGATGATACACTGGAAATGCAGCCTTGCTTCTTCCAACCCATCACAAGATCCTTCAGGCTGCCATCAAATAGTCATTTCCGTACTAGTCTTGAGCTTAAATTGTACCAGCCCTTAAAGCTTGAGACAAAATCTGGTTAAGCAGTTTATGAAGAGTGCTGTAGTATATTTCTCCTGACATGTGGGCTCTAAACCACATGTTTTTGGTTGTATTGTTCTTCCCAAATGTTATTAACAGGAGAAAGCATGATAGATTTGTTCTAATAAAATGTACTTAAAATGTAGAAATTAAACATAGCATTTTATATTTTTTATACTGCTCCAAAAATAATGATATAACTCAAGAACAACTAACAAAATTTGTTCCCCACTTTGGATATAAGTACCTAGACTAATATAATTTATCTTCCTTGGAGGAGATACTTGTGAAGATAAAAAGATAGACAAGAACAAAAAAATTAACCTGGATGCACATTATTCTCTCATTCTTATTTCATATAAACTAGAATTTTACTATACCATTTTTATCTTCATATTTTTGAAGTCCCAAAGATTGCACACAGTAGAGATACTATTTACTTAAGTAACAGGTAAAAAAGAAAAGTTATTTACACATTCATTTTTCTGAGTTGAGGCTAAACTGGGAACTAGATGACCTATGTTTTTGTTTTCATGACAAGCAAGAAAATAATATTTTCAGAATAAGAAAGTTTGCATATTGACTAAAAAGTTTCATAATTCATTTTAACTTCCAAAATACCACATATTAAAATTCATATTATATGAAAAGTCACTCATTATATATTTACATTCAAATGATTTTATTTATTCATGTATAACATTATTCAGAAAAGTGCACATATCAAAAGTATATGGCTTGGCTTTCATAAATGACCATATGACCCACATCAAAAACTTGAATATTATTAGCACAATAGTAACCTCATGTCACCTTTTTCAGTTAATACCTCTCCATCTTTCCTGGGATAAACCATTATCCTGCTTTTAATACTGTCTAATGGTTTTGACTTTTTTTTTTTTTTTACTAAATATAATCATGTATTATCTACTCTTTTATATCTGGCTTTTCACTTAGTATTTTATTTATGAGATTCAGTTGTGTGATTCCTCTGATAATGAATTAATTTTCTCCACTGCATAGTAACTCATTGAGTAGATATTATGCAATTTATCTATTTTACTGTGATTAGATATTTGATTGTTTCCAGTTTTAAGATATTACAAAGAATGATTTTTATAAGGGTTCTTGTGCTTGTCTTTTGATATGGGTATGTGGACATTTCTGTGAGCAATGACTAAAAGAGTAATTGCTAGTTCATAGAGTTTGCCTATGTTTAGCTTTAGTAAGACCTACCAAATGGAAATCTTTTGACCTTTAGCCTATAAAGTGTGGCTATATTCGGAATTAAGTCTAATCTTAAAAAACCCCCCCTCATTGAGGTCTATCCATATGGGGCTTTCCTGTTGCCTGCACATCATTGGAAACGCCTCATAGAGTAACTGTAAGTTTGCTTTACTCACAGGAATATTTGTTAGACCTGTGAGGAGGAACTACAAGACAGAGTTGTTACAAGTAGGAAAGACCAATGTGGATATCTGGACATGAAATTTAACTTTAAAATAAAGTAGGAAAGACATAATTTTTTTTCCTAACTTTTAAAAAAAATTCCCCTTATATTTGCTACTTCTCTATGTTCTGTTCTTCTTTTCCTTTCTTCCTTTTGGATCAATGTTGGGTTTTTATTATTGCTGTTGATCATTCGATTTTTTTCCCTTTATAAGCTTTTTGAAAAATATACTTTTTAAATATGTCTTTAATGGTAACTCAGGAAAATACAGAATGAATTCTTAGTTTAATCCAGTCTAATACAATTTAGTACTTTTATCATTTGCTGTAAAACCTATCTTCTTTTTTTTCAAAATCCTTTTATCTTTTAAGACTCCAACCTCTTACAGTACTGCCAAAAAAAATTATAGTACTAATACTATATTGTTGCTATTATATTATATTATATTATCCTAAATTCAACATCATTATCATCATTGTGAAGCATGTTCTATACACAGGTTACCAACTGGTCTGAGTCTGGTAAGACAGAACACCCATACATACAAGTTATATAGGAACAAATTACTACTTATTGATAGACAGCATGCAGCAAGGGATAGAGGAAGTGAAGGATTCATCATGAGCTGGTACCTTAAAGCTCAGAAAAGATCCTTGGGTGTCAGGAGCCAGCCATGGAGGACTTCCTGCTTATAAAGTCCAGGAGGCTGAAGACCCTGGGTTGCAAAGTGAACCTGGGCTGCTGAGACCCTTGCTTCTTCTACTTTTGTTATTAGTGCAGCTGAAAAGTTCTGTACAGTCTGAGGATGGAAAGCAAAATTCCACTCATGCCTCCACTACCCCTTGCAAGAAGGCAAGAGGAGAATTCATGAAAAATTACCTTCCTTTCATTTGAATTGAAACCCTTCCAGGGTTTCCACATCCCCAGTCTCCTGGTATTAAACCATGCAATCACTTGATAAAACATTGTAGTTTGAAAAAATTGTTAAAAAATCAGAAAGTGCTCTATTTAATGTTTGTCAGGGAACTCACTGGCCTTGTCAGGAAATTATCAATAGAGATTCAAAATATCATGTGCAGGTAGATAATCACTTGTAATATTTTATTTCTTCTGACTGGCAACTAATTGGAGAAATTCGAGAAGCTACAGTTTGTATTTGTAGGAAAAGTGCCAATGCAAAAATTACATTTACTTAATTTCTTAATTTCTACATGTGGTGTATTATGCTTAAAAAATTAAGCCGGGCTCGGTGGCTCAGCCTGTAATCCCGCGCCTTTGGGAGGCTGAGGTGAGTGGATTGCCTGAGCCCGCGGGTTCGAGACCCGCCTGGGCAGCGAGACTTCATCTCTACAATAAATCAAAAAATCAGCCAAGCGTGGTAGTGCATGCCTGTAATTCCAGCTACTTGGAAGGCTGAGGCAGAAGCATCGCTGGAGCCTAGCAGTTCGAGGCTGTGGTGGCCAGGAGCGGCCACTGCACTCTAGTCTGGGTGCCAGAGTGAGACTCCAACTCAAAAAAAAAAAAAAATTAACAATCACATAAATATTAGAGCATCCTTGTCTTTACCTCTGTTTGTTAAGGAGGCTTGTAATTCTGGTAACTTGAGCCCAAGAGACTTTTGGTTTACAAACATTAAAGCTCATTCTCCCTGGCAGGAAATAATTAATAATTAATGCAGATTGTAAACACCAGGTGTGAAATTAGGGAAAACTAGTCAGGCCAACCTGCAGCTAGGAAACCTTGAAAATGTTGCTTTACCCCAGCTGGTTGTAAATTGCTGTGTAAAGGTCACAGGTGTGACTTGTTAATCTATGTGATAATTATAGTGCTTAGAATTTGGTAGTGATTTATAATGTAATAGTTATAGGAATAAGTAATTTTTGTATGGACATTAAGAAATGGTAATCACTAAAAATGTTAGAAGTTTATAAAATTTATAGTTTAGGATGATAATGTTTTAAGATCAAAACAGGATGAACAAAGATACATTGCCTGTCTGGTCCATTAAATTGTAACTGATTGCCTTGGAAAAAAAAACATGTAGGGTATAAAAGGAATTGAAAAAGACAATAAATCGGCATTTGTCCAGCAGAGTCAGTGTCCAAGTTTCTGCTTCTGCGCCGATGCCATCCCTCTTTCAGGAAACCCTGACCAACTGGAGCTGGACTCTGGCACTTGGGGGTGGAGAATGGAATCTCTTCTATAAATGCCCTGGTTGCATTTCAACTGAGGGACCCAGAGAAGCTTTCAAAACTATATCCAGGGACTGTGTGACTTGCTGGAATAATGTTTTGAAGGACATCTTATTGAGGGAAGTTGGGTGGAATAATAACTGGCTTGTTCCAGCCTGTTCCTCCCTATCTCAGATGTTGCAATTTTAGCACATTCTACAGTTACACTGGAGTGCTGTAAACAAGAAAGGGGTAAGAGCTTGATTGGTCCAAGGGCTATAGACCTGGAGAATTGTCCTGCAATGATCATTCTTGTTTCAGACAAAGATATACTTTCTATTCATGTCCATTATTTTCTGAATTTTTTGCTTTTATTTGTAACTATTGTTTTTCTGACTGATTATCTCCCTTAAGTATTTCTTTTAGTGTTAATCCATTAGTGGTATTTTTTTCCTAAAATCATCTTTATTTCACCATCTAAAATTGCTAAACACAGAATTCTAAGTTGACAGTTATTTTCTTTTAGTACTTTAATATTGTCACTTAACAGACTTCTGACGTTTGTTGTTTCAGTTAAAAAGAAAACTGCCAATCTTATTGTTGCTTCTTTGAAAATAGGGCATACTTTTTCTTACTGTTTTTGAAGATTTTATTTAAATTTGGTTTTCAAAAGTCTTACTATGTTGTGCCTTGGTATGATTCTTTTTGCATTGTACTTTTTGGTTTCTAGAAAGTCTTACATCCATAGCTTTATATTTTTATCACATGAAAAATTTTAAATACTTCCAAATACTAGCCTACCCTGATCTTTTTCCTCTTCTTTTGTATCTCTGTTGAGGCATGCTTATTAACCTATATCCTTTATCTATATTCCATATTTTTCATTCTTTATTGTTGTCCATGTATCAATTTGAGTCAGGTAATAAATATTGTCTGTTTGCCCCTCCTCTTCTACTATGTCTAATCTATTAAATCAATCTTTTGGTATCTTAATTTTATGCATATTTTTAGATTTGTTTTAAATTTCCTTCTAATTCTATCTTAAAATATATTCAGCACTTAGGTTAAATTTCAGTATTTTCATCTTTTAAAAAATATCAATCACAATTATTTTAAAATCCATGTGTAAGAACTCTACTACCTGGATCATTTTTGAGTCTGTCTTTATTGGTTCCTCTTCCCCTTGATTTTCAGTCATTCAGTATTTTCCACTTGATGTAATGGTAATCTTTGATTGAATACCAGATGTTGTTTATGAAGCCCTGTAGAGATTATTAACAACATTGGACAATCTTATCTCTATGTCAGGAACACTTCAATAAGCTTTCATTCTCTCAAGAATTCTAATCCCTTAAGACCTCATTGCCTTGGTAGCTGTTTCCTAGCTATTTTTGGTGGGAAGTGTCTGCTTCAAGCTATTTTACTACTATCAAAGTCATTTCAATTCAATTACCTTACACTATAAACTATTATATGAGTAAATGGTATAAATGATTTTATAAAACTATTAATAAAGCTACCAATACCTCACAGATACATATTTATGTATATGAATTTTCTGCTTTCAAAAGTAGCCTGTCAAAAATTATCTTTGCTATATGACATTCAACCAGATTGCCAGTTTTCAAAAAGAACTTCTATGCTTCTACCATACATTGCCAAAATTTCTTTCCTCCAAAGAATCACACAAAAAAATATTATTTTGGTTTGGAATCATTCAATCTTAATGTGATTGTTAAAATGTAAATAAATACACTGATTGTCCTTTTTTGGATGCAGCTGGAGACCATCATTTTTAGTGAACTATCACAGAAACAAAAAACTGAAAACTCCATGTTCTCACTAATAATTGTGCACTAAACATTGGGCACATGACCACAAGGGTGGGAACAACAGGCGCTGAGCACTACTAATGGAGAGAGGAAGAGAGAGAAGGAAGGAAGAAAGGAGGGAGCATAGTATACACAATCACCTATTGGGTACCATGTCCACTACTTAGGGGAAGGGGATGCACTAGAAATCCAAAACTCATCTTTATGCAATACACTTATGTAGTAAATCCTCACATGTACCCCGTTACTTTAAAATAAAAAATAATAATGATAAGTCATGGCCCATGAGAAACTTAATAAACAAAAACAAAATAAATGAAAAGTAGTGAAAATCTGGTATCGGTATCCCCTTGACAAAATAGAGAAAACTACTTGAAATGGTTTTGTATGTGACATTTGTTTGTTCTTTCAGGTCACTGGCATATTTTTAGAAGTTAGCCACAGGCCGGGCTCAGTGGCTCAGCCTGTAATCCCGTGCCTTCCGGAGGCTGAGGCGAGTGGATTGCCTGAGCCCACGGGTTCGAGACCCGCCTGGGCAACTTGGCAAGACTTCATCTCTACAATAAATCAAAAAATTAGCGGGCGTGGTAGCGCGCCTGTAGTTCCAGCTACTTGGAAGGCTAAGGTGGAAGGATCGCCGGAGCCCAGTGGCTCGAGGCTGCGGTGGCCGGGAGTGGCCGCTGCACTCCAGTCTGGGCGACAGAGTGAGACTCCAACTCAAAAAAAAAAAAAAAAAAGCCACAAACTTATTATTTCAAATATATGTGTATACACATACACACACACACACACACACACACACACACACACACACACACACACACACTTCTCTTTGTGCCTGGTGTTCTTGAGGTTAAGACCTGTGCCTTTAAATTCTTCCAGACAAATGAATACGACAAAATATACCAACAACACATAATAATAAAAAGAAATGAGGTGAAGAGAGGAAAGGTCTTAGTGCTGATTGAGAAATATGGGCAAGTATGATGGCAATGCAGTGAGAACTAATAGATCAGATCTTCATTATACATTTATCTACAAAATTAATGTTATGATTTAACCAAAAAGGAAAAAGAAATCCACATTTATTTCCATGAACTTTCATTTGGGAATTAGTTAAAGATGAGAAATGTAAATCTATTACATCTCTAGAGAAGCACTATCCAATAGAAATATAATGTTGGTCATATATATAATTTTAAAAGTATTCTACTAACCACATATTAAAAGTAAAATCAATAGATAGACTTTTTAAAAATAAAAATTATTTTTAAAAGTTAAAACTTTAAAAAAACTTGTATTTTAAAATATTTCAACAGCATCTGCATACATTTGAAAATGTAAGTCATTTATCTGAGAATCTAAATAACGAAAGCATCAGATATAAAACTTTCCAATTTTTCTATGTGACCATCTAGTTTTTAAAATTAATAAACTTTATTTGCTAAAAAAAAGTTTAAGGTTCACAGAAAAATAGAGCAGAAATTGGAAATTTTCCATATAACCCCCGCCCACAAATACCCACAACCTCTCTCAATATTGACAGCCTTCACCCCAAGGCACATTAGTTATAATCTATGAACTTGTAGTGATATTAAATCACTCAGTCGATAGTCTACATTAGGGTTATTTTGGTGTTGCATATCCCATAGATTTGGACAAAGGTAAAATGACATGTATCTATTATAGTATCATTCAGAATATTTTTACTGCCCCCCAAATCCTCTGTGTGGCATTTATTCATCCCTCCTCCTATAACCCATGCAATCACTGATTTTTTTTAAATTACCTTTATAGTTTTACCTTTCCCCAAATGACATGCAGTTGGAATCATACGGTATTTAGTTTTTCCAGATTGACTTCTTTTACTGAATAATATGCATTTAAGTTTCTGCCATATCTTTTCATGGCTTGATAGTTCATTTCTTTTCAGCAAAGAATAATATCTCATTTTCTGAATGTACCACAGTTTATTTTTCCATCCGCTTATGAAAAGACAAGTTTTGACAATTATCACTAGCACTGGTATAAACATCTATGTGAAGGTTTATGTGCGGATATAAGTTTTCGACTCCTTTTGGTAATTACTAAGGCGATCAAGTGCAGGATTGTATATTAAAAGTTTGCTTGGTTTGTAAGAAATCGCCAATTGTCTTTTTTTTTTTTTTGAGTCGGAGTCTCACTCTGTCGCCCAGACTGGAGTGCAGTGGCAGCTCCCGGCCACCGCAGCCTCGACCTGCTGGGCTCCGGCGATCCTTCCGCCTCAGCCTTGCAAGTAGCTGGAACTACAGGCGTGCGCTACCACCTCGGCTGATTTTTTGTTTTATTTTGGAGATGAGGTCTCGCCAAGTTGCCCAAGCGGGTCTCAAACCTGCAGGCTCAGGCAATTCACTCACCTTGGCTTCCCAAAGTGCGGGATTACAGGCTGAGCCACCAAGCCAGGCCGCCAACTGTCTTTCAAATTGACGACATAATTTTGCATTCCTTCCAACAGTGAATGATATTTTCTGTCGCTCCACATGCTCATTCATCAATGTTTTAGATTTTAGCAATTCCAATAGGTGTCTAGTTGTATCTCGTTATTATTTTAATTGGTGATTCTCCAATGACATAATGCTGAACTTCTTTTTACATGCTTACTTGCCATCTATAAAGTTCCTTTGGTGAGAGATCTGCAAAAGTCTTTTACCCATTTTTTAAATTGGGTTGTTTTCTTGTTGTTGAGTTTTTCAGAGTTCTTTGTGTATTTTGGATAACAGTTCTATATTGGTTGTGTCGTTTGCAAATGTTTTCTTCTCATTCTTTTGTTATTGTCTTTCTCAGAGCAAAAGTTTTTAATTTTTATGTAATCTGTCTCATCAGTTATTTCTTTTACAAATGGTGCCTTTGGTATTTTACATAGAGAGTCATAACCACATGCAAAGTCATCCAGGTTTCCTCTTATATTATCTTTTAAGAGTTTTATATTTTTATATTTTACATTCAAGTCTGTGAATTATTTTTACTTACTATTTGCTAGGGGAAGAATGTCCATGTCTAGATTTTTTGGAATGTGGATGTCTAATTATTCCAGTACTATTAGTTGAAAAGATTATCTTAGCCGGGCTCGGTGGCTCAGCCTGTAATCCCGCGCCTTTGGGAGGCTGAGGTGAGTGGATTGCCTGAGCTCGCGGGTTCGAGACCCGCCTGGGCAGTGAGACCTCATCTCTACAATAAATCAAAAAATCAGCCGGGCGTGGTAGTGCATGCCTGTAATTCCAGCTACTCGGAAGGCTGAGGCGGAAGGACCTCCGGAGCCCAGCAGGTCGAGGCTGCGGTGACCCGGAGCGACCACTGCACTCCAGTCTGGGCAACAGAGTGAGACTCCAACTAAAAAAAAAAAAAAAATTAAAAAAATTAAAAAAAATTAAAGGCTATCTTTTCCTCATTGTATTGCTCTTTAGCCTTTGTCAGAAATCAGTAAACTGTATTCATTTGGGTATGTTTCTGGGTTCTCTATTTATTCTATTGATCTATTTGTTTATTCTTTAGTTAATAATTATTTTAAGTTTTGAAATAAAGTAGTGTCAGTCCTCTGATTTGGTAATTTTCGTTCAACATTGATTTGGCTACTCAAAGTATTTTACTACTCCGTTAATTTTTAGAATCAATTTGGAGATATTAATAAAATAACTTGCTGGTATTTTACTTGAGATTACATTGAATCTATAGATTAAATTGGAAGAAAACTAAGCCTAACAACATGGACTATCTTGCCATTTATTTAGTTCTTCATTGATTTCCCCCATCGGAATTTTGTAGTTTTTCTCATTTAGTTCTTGTACATATTTGTAAGATTTATGCCTTCCAAATATTTCATTTTTTGGGGGGTGCTAGTGGGAATGGTAATGTTGTAAATTTCAAAATCCACTTGTTAGTTGATGGTATACAGAAAAGCAGTTGACTTTTGCGTATTAACCTGGTAGTCTGCAACCCTGTTATAATCACTTATTAGGTCCAGAAGTGTATTCCTGCATTGTCCCTCATCTTAGAAGGAAAGCTTTGAGTTTCTCACCATCAAGTATAATGCTTGCTATAGGGGTTTTAGAGATATATGTTATCAAATCGAAGACATTTCCTTCTATTCCTAATTTGCTGAGAAGTTTTTTTTTCTTTCATTGTGAATGAGTATTGGATTTCGTTAATTTTTTAAATAAACTTTTTAACATTTATATTGCATTAATTAATTTTTTAATACCAAACCAACCTTGCACACTTGGGTTAAATCCACCTTGATGATGGTGTATTATTCTTTTTCTACAGAGTTGGATGGATTTGCTAATATTTTGTTTTGAATTTTTACATCTATGCTCATAAGAAATATTAATCTTAATTTATTTTATTGTAATGTCTTTGAGTTGGTATTACTGCAGTGCTCTCTTCATAGAATGAGTCAGAAAGTATGTCTCTGCTTCCTTCTTCTGGAAGAGATTGTAGAGTATTAGTATATAGTCATTCTTAAGTACTTGGTATAATTCTTCAATAGACCCATATGGGCCCAGTGTACTGTTTTCAAAGGTTATTAATTACTAATTAAATTTATTTAACAGATGCAGTCCTTTAAATACTGTCCATTTATGCTTATATGAGTTTTGACAGGTTGTTTTCCCCCAAGGAATTGATCCATTTTATTTAACTTATCAAATTTGTGGAAAATGAGTTTTTCTGAATATTGTGTTTTTATCCTTTTTATGCCAATGAGATATATAATGATATTTCATCTTTCATTTCTAGTATTAATAATTTTTCTCTTGTCTCTTTTTTCTTAATTAGCCTGGCTAGAGGTATAATAATTTATTGATTACTTGAAAGATCCCAATTTTGCCTTTTTAATTTTCCCTATTGATTTCTATCTTCTATTTAATTGATTTCTACACCAATTTTAATTACTTTTTAGTCTTTTTTGGTGACTTTGGATTAAATTCTCTCTTCTTTTTCTAGTTACCTAAGATGGAATATTATGTTATCTATTTTTAAAATTTTCTTTTATAATGTATGCATTCAATACTATAAAATTTCCTCCAAGCACTAGTTATGCTGCATTCCATAAATTTTGATGCTGTATTTATTTACACATAGTGGAAAATATTTTTTCAATTTCTCCTGAGACTTTTAATTTGATCTATGTGTTATTTAGAAGAATATTGTTTAATCTCAAGTACTTTGAAACTTTCCAGATATCATTGTTTTGACAATTTCTAGTTTACTTCCATCATGGTCTGAGAGCAGACATCATATAATTTTCATTCTTTTAAATATTTTACAGTATGTTCTACTGTTCATAATGTGATCTATCTTGATGTCATATGACTTTGAGAAAAAGTGTACAATCTGATGATGTTTGGCAAAGTAGTCTTTAAATGTCAATTATGTTTAGTTTGTTGATGGTAGTGTTGAGTGCAACTACATTCTTATAGATTTTTCCACCCACAAGATCTGACAGAGGGCCATTTAATTCTCCAACTTTAATAGTTTATTCATCTATTTCTCCTTCTATTTTAATCAGTTTTGCCTCATATATTTTGACACTCTCATATTAGAATCATCCACATTAAGGGTTATTATGTACTTCTTGGGATTTTGACCCCTTTATCATTATGTAGTGCCTCTCTCTATCCCTGACAACTTTTCTTGCTCTCATGTCTGCTTTGTCCGAAATTAATATGCTTGTCTTAGTCTGTTTGGTGCTGCTATAATAGAATATCCAGCCGGGCTCAGTGGCTCAGCCTGTAATCCCGCGCCTTTGGGAGGCTGAGGTGAGTGGATTGCCTGAGCCTGCGTGTTCGAGACCCGCCTTGGCAGCAAGACCTCGTCTCTACAATAAATCAAAAAATCAGCCGGGCATGGTAGCGCATGCCTGTAATTCCGACTACTTGGAAGGCTGAGGTGGAAGGATCACTGGAGCCCAGCAGGTCGAGGCTGCAGTGGCCGCTCCCGGCCACTGCCCTCCAGTCTGGGCGACAGAGTGAGACTCCAACTCAAAAAAAAAAAAAAAAAAAAAAAGAATATCCAAGCCTGAATATAATGAACAGAAATCTACTAGCTCACAGTTCTGGTGGCTGGGAAATTCAAGAAATTCACCAACACCTATTGAGAGCCTTCTTGTTGTATCATTACATGGAGGAAAGTGGAAGGTCAGAAGTAAAAGCAAATCTACTACTGCGAGTCCTTTTAATAATGGTATTAATCTATTAAACATCTGCTATTAGACGCCATCTCACAATGCTAAGAATTAAGTTTCTAAAACATCAATTTTGAGGGACATATTCAGACTATTCTTTAGTAAATGTTTGCATTGTGAAACTTTCTCTTTTTACTTTTAATCTATATCCTTTATATTTAACATGGGTTTCTTGTAGACAACATATACTTGGGTCCTGTTTTTTTTAATTGACTAAAAAAATCTCTGCCTTTTAATTTATGTATTTAAACCTTTGATATTTAATGTAGTTATTGACATAGCTAAATTAAGATCTACCATATTTGCTGCTATTTTCTATTTTTTCCCCCTTGTTCTTTGCTCCTCATTTTGTCTTTCAAACTTTTTCTGCCTTTTGTGGAGCATTTTATATAATTTAATTTTTCTCTTTCCTTAAATGTCAATTATAATTTTTGTTTTATTATAAATAGCAATAATTTACTTTAAAAATATTTCCAAAAGCAACGTCTCCTATATTTTTAGTTGCAGTTGTGTTCGCTATGTATTTCAGAAATTTTATTTTTTAAATTTTATTTTAGATTGGAGTACAAGTGCATGTTTGTTACATGGACATATTTTGTACTGGTGGGAATTGGGTTTCAGAAGACCCATTTTTCAGATGATGAACATTGTACTCAAGATAATCAGTTATAGTTCTGTGTTTTTGTTTTTACTTTTCGTAGTATATCAATTATAATTCTTTTTTGTTTTGTTTTACTTTTTTGGTGATTGCCCTAGTTTACAGTATTCATTTACAACTAAAGTTGAGTTTCATATAACATTTTACTACAGCATGGGTAGTGCAACTATTTTTATGATAATCAAGTATTTCTAATTTATCCCTTTCATCTCTTGTATGATGGTTGGCATTCATATCATGTATCCATAAGCATACATCCGGGGTGCCAAAAAAATGTATATGTGTTTGCTCAAAAGATGGCATTAATCAAGTGGATGCTACAATCACCATGACAGGCAGGACAGAAGAATTTGCCAGTGCAACTGTCTAACAAATGTGACTTGTAGTCATCCTTTTTTATTGACATATATTGAGTAATATAATTCTAATGCAATTTCTTAAAATGTGTAATATATATATGTGTGTATATATATATTTCTCATAGTTCTAGAAGCTGGGAAGTCAAGGCCAAAGTACTGGTAGTTGTAGTTTCTGGTGAGGGCCTACTTCCTAGGCCATCTTTCACTATAATGTCATAATGCCACAAAGCAGAAGGGGCAATGTGGGGCAAGAGGTCTTTCTTGGGCTTTTTAAATAAGGGCACAGATTGCATTCAGGGGGTCTCTTTCCTCATGATCCAGTCACTTCCCAGAGACACCTCTTGCTTATGCCATTATGCTTCATCATTCAAATTTTGGAGGAACATAAACATTGACTATAACAATAAGTATATATAATCAAATACATTGTTGTTACTATTTTGAACAAACTGTTGTTAGTTTAAGAATAAGAAAAATAGAGCCTTTTTTTGCCTTCACATGTTTATTCTCTGATGATCTTCTTTATGTAGATCTGAGTTTCTGACCTCTTCATTTTTCTTCTTTCTGAAAAACTTTTAATACTTTTTGCAAGCGAAGTCTATTGGCAAAACATTTTTTCAGTTTTTGTCTGAGAAAGACTTTATTTCTCTTCTGCTTTTGAAGAATATTTTCTTGGGTTACAGAATTCCATGCTGCTTTTGTTGTTGCTGTTGCTTTTTGTTTTTCTTTCAACATTTTAAAAAACTTACTGTCTTCTTGCTTGTATTGTTTCCAGGAGAAATTGAATGTTATTCTTATCTTTGTTCATCTTTAAGATGTTCTTTAGCTTCTGGCTTTTTTCAAATTTCATCAGCTTTGATTTTCTGAAATTTAAATATAATATGCTTAGGTGTAATTTGCTGTTGTTGTTGTTATTGTTTTGCATTTATCCTGCTTCTTTTCCTCTGAGCTTTCTGGATCTGTGGTTTGGTTCTTGACATTTATCTGAAGAAATTCTGTCATTATAGTTTCAAATTATTCATCTTTTTTATCTTTCTTAAATTCCTATTGAGAACATTTATACCTTTTGGACTGGTTCCACAGTTCTTGAATCTTCTAGGATTTTTGTTTGTTTTTCTATTCTTTACTTTTCAGTTTCTATTAAAATATCTTCCAGTGGAGATATTCTTCCTTCAACCTATGAGGTCTGATAATTAAATTTGCGAACTTGCCACCATGCACTTACATTGGCAGCATTGTGCAAGCAACTAAGTAAGGTTTCATAATCTCAGTATGTCAGGATCTAAGAGCTGTGTTTCTGTAGACATGTGGTGATGTTTGGCTGAATGGTATTCATTATTGTTGTTAATTGTTTTTGTGTGCCATTACAAGAGTGTTGGAACTTGAATTAAAGTAATTAACAAACTAAATTTCTTGTTAAACTTGGCAAGAGTGAAAGTGAAATCAGGGACTTCACTTTTAGTCCAGGTTTATGGTGATAAAAGCATGAAGAAAACAGCTGGAGCAAAAGAATTAAATGTTTTTCTGGGGGAGAGAAAGTGTCCCTGATGAAAAGAGGCCAGTTTGGCCAGTAATGAGAACCGACACAAACATTGCAAAAATTCATGAAATTATACCTTAAAATCATTGACTATGTGAGAAGCATAGTAGACCAAATAAGTATCAATAGAGAAACAGAAAACTCTTAACTGAAAACCTTGGCATGAGAAAATTGTGAGCAAAAATGAGTCCTTGCATCACGACAATGTACCAGCTCACATAGCACTACCTGTGAGGGAGTTTTTAGCCAGTAAACAAATAACTGTATTGTAACACCCTTCCTACTCACCTGATCTGACCCCCAATGACTTTTTTATTTACCCAAAGATAAAGGAAATGTTGGAAAGAAGACATTTCGATGACATTCAGAACATTAAGTGTAAAACAACAACAGTTCTGAATGCCATTCCAGAAAAAGAGTTCCAAAATTGCTTTGATGGGTGTACTGGGTGCTGGCATTGGTGCATAGCCTCCCACGGGGAGTCATTCAAAGGTGACCATAGTGATTTTCAGCAATGAAGTATGTAGCACTTTTTCTAGGACATTAAAAGCATTCTGTTATACTGTTTTTGAAGTCTAGCATGTCTTTTGATTTAAAAAATTATTTTCTATCTCTCTGTTTACATTATTCATCTGTTTTTGCATATTCTCTAACTTTGTCATTAAAGCCCTTTACGTTTCTGGTCTGACAGTTCCAACATTCTTGCCATATCTGACTGTGATTTAAGTGCTTGTTCAATTTCTCCAAAATGTGCTTTTTTTCCTTTTGTATGTCTTGCAATTTTTTTCATTAATAAGTGAGCATGATGTACTTAGTAAAAGGAACTATGGTAATTAAATCTTCGATAATGCGATAGTAAGGTGTGGAGAATGAGAAGTGTTCTATGATTAGGTCTCAGTCTTTTGGTAAACCTGTGATCCTGAATTATAAACTTCATTGGTACTACTCAGTAGCACCCTCCCCCTGCCACACACACACACTTTGAATGCAAGAAGATGGCTAGAAAGTGCTGAAGTTAAATATTTTTCTTCTCTCTTTTCCAAGATTAGTTGGGCTCTGACAAAACCCCCGAAGGTTAGGCTCTGGTAGAATATTTTATTCTGAGGGAAGTCCTTAGTTCTTTTTGTCCTTCTCTCCACCAGAAGCACAATTTTTCTCTGATATTCTCTGTGAGGATCTCGTAGAGTTTCTGGAGGTAAACCTTACAAAAATGTGGGGGTCTTCTTATGACTGGGACTCTCTTTTTTTCATTCGCAGACTTGACTACACTGAACCTCTGGAAATTCATCAATTTCAGTTTATCTTTTCCTAACCTGGTATATGTTTCCCACAGAGATTTCACATTTCTCTTTTCTTCTCTAAGAAGAATTGTTGATTTTGCAAATGTTCAGGTTTTTACTTGTTGCTAGAACATGGTGGCAACTTCTAAGATCCCTACATGCCAGACTGGAAACTGGAAATAATGTAATAAGTTTAATAACATACTTTATTATTAACCAAATTATTCAAAACATTGTCATTTCAACTAACCTCTTTTCACGGGCTTGATATTCACATGTGAATCATGGCTCCTGCCTAAACAGCACAGTCCTGGAATTCCCTTCACTCAAATGATGAATAATTGTCTCAATTGAAGAATTGTTGTCTTTCCCCAATGTTGGAAGACTTACTAAAAGATGGTCTAAGACTTACTAAAAGATGGTCTATTAGCTTCTAAAGTATTACCTTTTAGAGGAATTTTAAGAGTAATTTGACAATAAATACTTTGACCATATTTGTTCAATTTAGATTCAAGTTCCATGAAACTTGTGAAACATTTGTACTCCAATTGGAGGTTGCAAGGGCATATTCCATTAAGATGAAATCTGAGATTTTTTTTGTAGAATAAATGAGGTTTAAGAACCTAGAAATGACATACGTGGAACTGGTAGAACTATAGCGTGATCAAAATTACTGAAGCTTAAGAAAATCAGTTGTGTACCATGAAAAAAGGTGCTTCCATTTGACTGGGTCTAATTCACCTCCACATCCCCATTATATGCAATCATCATATATAGGAACACTGCTTCCACAGTGAACTTTTACTTGGGCAACTTGCTCAGAAAATCAAAACCCTTTATTGTCAATTGGGTCTAAATAGAAACTACTTAGTAAGAACTCCAAAGAGCTAGATTATATGGTTTGCTTAGATTAGAAAAAAACACATTCATAAAGAAAGAGAAGAAATCATTGACTCTAAAGGTATTTTGCAAATTTAGCCTATTTTCCTGGTTCTTGGAAATTCAGAAGTCATTGATTTTATTAAATCTCAAATCAGTGTTTGAATTCTAAGTCCTTTATTATACTGAATATTGGTAACATCTATATTTCTCTGTTGTAGATTCTGTTAGTATCCCTTTAAAACTTTAAAACTTCTAGGATGTGTTCTTCTGTAACATATAACTTTTCCTGAATGCTTCTACTTTTGGTAGAGGAATGGGCTCTAACTTATGGACGTCATGGTGATACACATTCTGCAACTGAAATCTTGCGATTTTAAAATTGTTAACTTATTGTGCAAATATTTTGTTTCTTACATTATCAATGTATACATTTTAAAGAAGCAATTTTTTGTATATATTTAAAAAACACATAATGCATCATATCAGAACTCTCATCTATAGGATTCAGTTGGCTATATGTAGGTCAATTAAATGCTACAAATGCTTTATATATTTCTGTATTAGTATTTCCATATTTTGGGCAGCTTCTTTCACATATGACAGAGGGGAAGTGTCACATGCTTACATAAAATTTTTTTAAGAGGGCAGGACTTATTGAAATTATACCTTTGTTATCTTTTATAAAACAAATATTGACTACTTCCTGCCTTTCTCCCAGGCTTTGCAAACATTTCCTTATATGTCACATTGTTCAAAAATGTTCTTGTTGGTTCATGTAGGAAGCAAACTACTAACAAAAAACTTGAAGTGAAGAGAATGAGCAGAATTGTGAGATAACCAAGATTTTTTCAAGTTAATTTTTTTAATTTAGAGATTATGTTCCAGTTCTTATTCTAGGGATTGGTACAAAAGATGGCCTTTTACTTTTAGATACTCACAATGTAGATAAGAAAATACAAACAGAAATTACAAAAGTATGAAAACCATGCTATGGGAGCAGAGAGAAGTAAGAGCTTTGATTTGTGGAGGTCCTGCTCCCGCTAGGGTGTGAGGTTTCCTGAAGGAGAGATGGAGTAGGCTAAAGAAAGAACTTATGACAAAATGATATACTTGAACACCTGCTTGCATGACAGATGTCATTTAATGTTAGTTAACAGAAAGCTTTTATACCATTTGTAAAGGGGCAAGACAAAGAAAATTCCTTCATGTACACTATTTTTTAAAAAGTTACCACCATCTAGTGGTCTTGGAAGCAACAAACAAGCCAAGAGCACTATCTATTTTCAGTCGATGAGTCTTTTTCATAAAGCCAAAAATGATAGCTTTAGTCCAAAGTCCTGAATTACAGTCCTTGAAATCTCTCAAGAAAGTTTCCAAGTGTACATTTCTCCATGTATCAGGAGTTTTCTCTCTGGGGCTTCTATGACCTTCAATCGCCTTTCTTGTCCAGGTGTCTTCGTTACTTTTCCCTTATCCTGCAGTGTTTATTTCTAAAGAAAACTCAAAAGAAGCTTTTAGTGATGTTTTCCAGTTCCTCAAGGTTGCTTTCTGTATTTAGTTAATTTATCATAAAAGTATCCAATTAGTATATTATGAATTCAGTGAAAACCCACTTTATAAACGTTAACTTAGAATTTTAACTATTGAATTAAGTAAAAACCTTAATGATTAATCTTCATCCTAAATCTGTGAAAACCGTGTTATAAATCACCTATATAACTCCTAGATAAGTGTTAGAACATATAATGAATTCATAATGAACTTACTATAAACTTGTGCTTCTAAAAAACCTTATGTCTAAACACTAAACTACATAATTCTAAATCATATAAGGAGTGAATATACTTATATCATTTTTTACTCAAGCAATATATGGTAATTTATAACCAAGTGAAAGAAAGCATTCTTGATGTGCTTCAGAGTTTAACCATCGTATATGTTAGAAAAGGTCAAACAGCATAGTGAGAAATGAAAAAATGAACCATGACATTTCCAGGTTAGCTGTGAGTACTTCACATAAACATGCCATTTTCTTCTTCCAAGACTGCACAGAATTCTTCAGCTATATCAAACAGCAAAGACAGAAGATAGAAGGGCCTCAGCTGAACTCACTTTGCGGCCAGGGGTCCTCAGCGCACCTGGACTTTGTCAATCAAGCGGGCCTCCAAGGCTGGCTCCCAACATCGGTCTCCTGGAGATATTAAGAAAGTCTTCTTGGAGAAGACAATATCTGACTTAAGACTTAATGTATTGTAAGAGTACTACCAAAAAAATAATGATGGGGATTCTAAAAAGAGGTGGGAATTCTAAAAAGAGAAAGTGACAGTTTTCTTTTGGGGTATCTCTCTTTTTTGCCTAGAACAAGATCTTTAAGATGAACAAAAATTGGGAATAAGTCAGGACCTAGTCTGGAGACAGACAGTAAGAAAATAAAAGCGGGAGGAGAATCAAAGACCTATTGTAGGGACATTAAGCCAGTGGGTTTATGAAAACAATCATAATTCAGTATCATACAGAGTCCCAAGGGCCACTGCTAAACAGCAACACATTTTCTTTTTAATGTTTATGGAATAGGGAGAAAGCTGTAAAAGTGTGAGTGGAAGGAAGTCATTTATGAGATTTGAGATAGAATCTATTTTGCTTTCAGAAATATAAAAGTGATTTGGGATTATTTAAAGGTAGAGCGAAGGTTAAGGAGTAGTGGAAGCTGAAGCTGAAAGCTTGGCAACGCCAAATGCATAAAATGCTGTAGATGTCATGTTAAATAACTGGGACCATATAAGACTGTTAATGAACATATTTGCTTTTTGGAAAACTACTCTGGCTTTACACTAGAAAATGATTTAAGGGAAGTATGTGGGTCCACCAGGAGTCTACTTTGGAAGCTCTAGTGAGAAACAGTGAAACTGAAATTCTGGTGTGAGGGCTGCAATGAAGGTGGGTGGATTAAAGAAATTTTATGAAACAGAAAAAAACAGAGTTTAGAGAATAACAGGTTGGAAATTTGTGTGTATAGTAAACATGCTTGTTGCTAAGGACACAATTTCTTTTGTTGTACAATCAGTATAAAATACAGGCTTACTAAAAATTTGAATCTCAGATGCATGAATTTATTATATTCTAAAATATCAAGGACTAACCACTTAAATTTACTAACAAATCCTCAAATCAGGGGACACCAATGTCTTTTTGGCATTTAGCTTATAATATTTTAGCTTTAGTAGCAAAAGCTAAATGCTGGATTTCCACTATCCAGTTCTTGTCTTCATATTGGTAGACTCAATTTAATGAAGTTATTGGTATTTGGAAGGGCCATGTCACAGAAATCTTGAATAGGTACTGCTTTTGTAAGGTGGAATTACTGGCTATATTGAAAATAGGTAGAAGCAATCTGTTCTTTCGTTGTAAATAACACTGCTTTTATCATGCAATATTCACCTTTCTTTCAGGGTGTGGGTGGCATAAACACCAATTTTTCTGTTGAGCATAATGATGACAAATAAGATATGACCTAGATGCTCCACGTCCAAAAGAACAGTAGTGGAGTAGTGAGTGTACCTTTAGGGAACCAGGTGTAGTGTCTTGTGGGAAGGAGAGGGTTTTCTGCAGTCAACTTCTCCATCTCTGTGGGGGCCCACCCCGCAAGGGTCGTGAGATCTCCTGAAGGAGAGACGGATAGGCGAAGGATGAAGATAATATACTCGGACACCTGCTTCCTGAACAGATGACAATTTAATGTTAGTTAACACAGAGCTTTTATACCATTTGTAAAGGGGCAAGACAAAGAAAATTCCTTCACGTACATATCTTCTAAAAGTTACCATCTAGTGGTCTTAGCAATAAACAAACCAAGATTCCCATAAACATTCAGACAACAAGTCTTATTCATAAAGCCAACCATGATACTTTCAGTTCAGTGTTCCGAATTACAGTCTTGAAATGTCTCAAGAAAGTTTCTAAGCATTCATTTCTTCATGTGTCAGGAGTTTTCCCATCTTAGGCTTTTATGTCCTTCAGAGTCTTGTGATCGCCTCCCTTGTCCAGATGTCCTTGTTACTTTTCTCTTATCTTGCAGTGCTTGTTTCTAAAGAGAACTCAAAAGAAGCTTTTAGTAACGTTTCCCAGACCCCTCAAGGTTGCTTTCTGTTTTAGCTGATCTGTCATAAAAGTGTCTGATTATTATATTATGAGTTTAGTGAAAACCCACTCTATAAATGTTAACTTAGAGTTTTAACTATTGAATTAAGTAAAAAGCTTAACATTAATCTTTATCCTAAGTCAGTGAAAATAGTGTTATAAGTCATTTACATAACTCCTAGATAAGTGTTAGCACTTATAATGAATTCATAATGAACTTACTATAAACTTGTGCTTCTAAAAAACCTTGTCTAAACACTAAACTGCATAATCCTAAATCAAATGAGTGAATATACTTATATCATTATTTACTTAAGCAATATCTAGTAACTTATAACCAAGTGAAGGAAAGCATTCTTGATGTACTTCAGAGTTTAACCCTTGAATATGTTAGAAAAGGCCAAATAGCATAGTGGGAAATGGAAACATAAACCATGACATTTCCAGGTTAGCTGTGAGTACTTCACATAAACATGCCATTTTCTTCTTCCACGACTGCACAGAATTCTTCGGCAGTATCAAACAGCAAAGGTGGAAGACAGAAGGGCCTCAGCTTCCCAGGCTCGCCCTGTGGCCCGGGGTCTTTGGCCCACCAGGACCCTGTCAATCAGGTGGACCTCCAAGGCTGGCTCCCAATACATCTCGTAGAGACTACATCAGTATAGAATGTTGTGACAGAGTTCCAGCAGGGAGAGAGGATTCAAAATAATCACAAGAGTGCAATTGCTCTAGAATATTAGGAGCAAGTATATCAATGCCATATAGATGGTACATATTTCTCAAGTGGATGGTAGATTTGCTTATTGAGAACCAGAGAGCTAGGTTTGAAGGGAAGTAATTCCAGTTTTCCAAATCAACAAATAACTGGAAGAAGTGACTTGAACGTTCTCTGTTAAATCTATGCATGGGCCTGCTTGTGTTGGGTGTGGGGGAAAAAGAGTAGTTTTAGTGTGACATTTCAAAAAGCAATTGGATTTAAAACTAGGCAGATATGGATGTAAGTCCTAAATCATTATTCGCTTGTTGCATGTCACTGAGAAATTTGTCTCATGTAATAATGTCATGAACCTAATGAGAGTCCCATAAGGATCATATGAAATATATTTAAAAGTTTCTGGTACAATATCTGGCAAGTAGTATGTGTGCAACATAAGTTATCTCCTCTTTTTTTGAGCCTTAGAAGATACAAACTTATGTTGATGCCTCTCATTTTCATCACTAACTTCAATTATTGCAATAATTTATTACCATTGTAAACTAGTTATAAAACAAAGTCAAAACAATAAAAGAGGAGTAGTTATCCATAATCACTTCATTAGTAGATAACCAGTTAATAACATATTGCATGCCTTTCCACATACTAAATACAAATACACACATGCACATGTTTGTTAAAAAACGAAAATATGTTTATGTTGAATATAAATCTTTATAGTCTAATCTTTAAAAATACATATAATATTTACTATGAACTTCACAAATGTGCATTAAAAAGACAGTATAATAGATTCTTATACAGTTGTCACTATTATATAGGTTTAGTTACAATTTTGTTCATTTACCCTCCCTGCCTTTAATTTTTTTCTTTGCTAAGGTATTTTAAAGGCAGTCCAGAAATCTCATAATCCCCTGCATGTATCTCTAAAATACAGAGACATTTTCTCAAGTGAATGTAATATAATCATCACATCTAACAAAATTATCTTTCAAAGTTTGAATTAATACTTAAAATAAGCACACATAACATTGATATGTCTCTTAAGCAAGTGCAAATAGAAAACAATAACCTCTATTCTCAATTTTTTAAATGCCATTGACTCTTTAAAGATAGTGAGTCAGTTATTGGGGTAGGCAGAATAATGGCTCCCAAAGATGTCCACGTCCTAATTTTCAGAACTGCTGACAATTTGACATTACATAAAGAAATGAATTTTGCAGATATTGTTAAGTTGAAAACCTTGAGTTGGGAATTTATTCTAGATTATCCAGATGTCCCCAATATAATTAATCACAAGGTTACTTAAAAGTGAAAGAGACACAAGAGGAGATTCAGAGGGAAATATGTTTGCAGAAGGTCAATGAGGTAATATGAGAGAGCTTATAAAAAATATATAAAAAGTCAAGAAAAAAGATCATCTAACAGAGTTTCCAAAAAAGAAATGTAGCCTTGCCAATACTTTAATTTTTAATTTTAGCCCAGTGAGACCCATGCCAAACTTCTGCCTACAAAGATATAAGACAATAAATTTGTATTGCTTTAAGTTGAAACATTTTTTGTAATTTGTTACATTAGCTCTAAAAACTCAATGCAGTTTGCTGGCAAATTATTCCCTTCTGGGTTGGTCTGTTTGAGTCTTTGTGGTGTCAATGGAATTTTCCTCTTTCTTTGTAATTATTGTAATATAATTTAGCTCTAGAGTCTTGAGTGTATTTATATTAGATCTTTCTTTTTTCTGGAAAACACATCTTAGGTGGTATTTTAAGATTTGTATTACACACAGTATAAGATATATATTACACATATAAAGTATGAGACATATACTACACAGCATGTAAGGTCTGCTCGTCATACACTTACACTTAAGGAGGCTAAGATTGATAATTGGATTGAGATGGTGGCAACTTGATTTCTTGATAGTAAAGTCCCCAATTAACATTTCATGTAATAGTTTAATTCATTGATAAACAATAATTTTATATTACCTGAATCAATAATTTTACTAGCAATTATAAATGTTGATTTTTAAAACTTAATCAACCCATATTTATTTGTTAGAATTTATCTTTAAAGAAAACTTCTGTCTGTATACTAGGTTACTTTGGTTACACTGAAATAATTTGTACAGGGACAGGATAAATGTCTAGTTCGTTCCCTTTCAATGTCAACGTTTAGGATAAGCAGTTGGTCCATGACTATCTTGATTGTGTAATATTAGTTTGATGCCTCCCTCCCTTCTTCTCTCCCTCCCTCCTCCCTTTTCTCCCTTTCTTCTTTCTTTCTTTCTTTCTTTCTTTCTTTCTTTCTTTCTTTCTTTCTTTCTTTCTCTCTCTCTCTCTCTTTCTTTCACCCTCTCTCTTTCTTTCTTTTGTGTCTTCTTTCCTCTGGTTAAACATATTACGAATTCAGTGTTTTTTAATATTAGTGTTTGATCATTTTGATTTCATTAATTAATTTACTTATACTAAATTGTTCATGATCCTTTCACATTGAGTGCATACCATTTAATGAGAGTCAACCTCTTTGATAGCTTCCCTTAGTGATAAAAGAACCTCATAATCTGATCTTGTATATTTCTTTTCTTGAGTCTGTAATCAGGCATTTTTCCAGTCACATATTTTGACAGACTTTTTACATATAATTGAATTTCATTTATAGTTATTATTATTTACTCAACCAATTATTATTGGACCTTTAAATTATTTTCTTATTTTTTATATTTGTTTTCTAGAATATAATTAAATACATTAAACTTAAAATATAACCCTTGATTATGTCTTAACTTCTTTTCAGGGATATCAATTTTTGAGTCAAATGACTATATTCATAAAACATCATCACATTTTTGGGACACTCTTTATGTGGTAGGCATCATGTTAGGCACCTCAGAGATAAAAAATACATATACAAGGCAGAACTTGTTCTTTTCAGAATCAGACAATGCAGTTTAAATGATAAAAATACAGCATATCTCTTGAGAATAAACAGTAAGAAGGATTTGTTCATTTCAGTTTCTTGACTTCTTGTAAAAATCAGTAGCATCCTCCAAAATTGCCAAATTGTGAAATAAAGGAAATTATGGTTGGCTGAGTATTTATCATATGGGTCCAAGTTATGAACATGAGTCAAAGAAAACATTGTCAAAGAAAAATTACACTTGACAAAGTTAAATGGGCAAGGAATACTTTATTCAAGACTGTGACAATGGGGCAAGAGATTAAACACTGCTGAATCAAAGGGATTGAGTTTTTAAGATGGGGTAAAATGAGGGGAGTCTTAAGCCACCAGTGTTTGCTAGCTGGTTCTACTTAAAGGAAAAGTAAACTTTCTGGTTCCTCCATGACTGCTCACAGCAAGGCTCCACCCTCTTAAAGAGACTGGACAAGAGAGGCCTTATCTTCTTGAAAAATTAAATTTCAATTCAATGGTTCCCAAACACTTGAATAAGACATTCTTTTGGTTTTGGAGATGATAAGAGGCATTAAAAGAGATTTATGTGCATTTCAAAGGGGGCAGAGAAAATGATGCTGGGTGAGGTGCAATGTATTGCTCCATTGGTTCTCCTGACTCAGCCACAGAAAAGAATTTCAGAGAGGGTCCCAAGTATAGGTTAAGACAGAATTTGTTAGAAAGAAGGAGACTTGCCCAAAAGGTATAGGTGCCTTAAGAGAAAGGACATGTGCTTTCCCTTGACAAGAAGCCTTATATACTTCTATAACCACGATTAAGCAAATATGAGCTAAGAATAGTGGGCTGTAAGTATCTGGTCATGAGTTTTGGTTACCATCTCTCAACCTTGTAAGGTCACAATGAACTACTAGATAATTAAAGTTATTGCCTAACTAAATTTGAGCTCTTCCTGGAATACTATGTCTATGTTTTAGGTAATTCTCTATTGTTTCTGAGATTTACTGCACTGGTAGATCTACATTCCAGCCTGCAAGGTGATCAGGTTGGATGTGCCTTGTATGTTTGGTGAAGGTCATGAATGGCTAAGAAAGAAGATTAAACACTTACCTTATTTTAATCAGATCTGCCTAGGAAAACCTGCCTAATTCTAACTATGCTAACTTATATCTGCCTCAAAAATATTTGCAACAATAATTTTCCAGAGGAAATGTTCTCAGAAAAGGCAAATCAGGGGTCTTTAGTAAAAATTAAAACTATCTGACGTTTACTCAAGCTGAGGGAAGCAATAAGGTCCTTTTGGTATTTCAAAACAAAATTTTATAAAATCATTTATTAATGAATTGAAAAATTAATTCAAGGGAATCTAATTTTAGTGATCTCTTCTCTCATAATATCTTATCTGTCAATAACTTTGTTGATCTGTCTTTCCTGATAATCCTATGTGGTAAATATCTGAGAACACTAAGAAAAAAAACAAATTAACTGCTAGTTGAAAAATTTTAGAAAGTTAATGGAAGTAGTATTAAGCTCAAGTTAGAAACTGCTAACAAAATTATATGAGATAGGTCAATTAAAAATTAAAGATAGCCGGACTCGGTGGCTCAGCCTGTAATCCCACGCCTTTGGGAGGCTGAGGTGAGTGGATTGCCTGAGCCCGCGGGTTCGAGACCCGCCTGGGCAGCGAGACCTCGTTTCTACAATAAATCAAAAAATCAGCCGGGCATGGTAGCACATGTCTGTAATTCCGGCTACTCAGAAGGCTGAGGCGGAAGGATCGCCGAAGTCAAGCAGGTCGAGGCTGTGGTGGCCGGGAGCGGCCGCTGCACTCCAGTCTGGGTGACAGAGTGAGACTCCAACTCAAAAAAAAAAAAAAAATCAAAGATAAATTCTGAGAGAGTGTTGACATAATTGGGTTTAACAGGAAATAATTTGAATATCAATAGATTAAAAAATTCTTGTTGAAAATTTTATTTAAATGATTAACAAAAATTTGAGGATAAAGTTAAATGCAAAATGATTAACGTACATTTATGCCATCACATAATTTGTCAGAAAAATACAACATGGATATAAAAACAAACTCTTATGCTAAACAATTAAATAATTATAAATATAAACAATGTAAAATAAGTATATTTTTTATAATATTAGCTTGATTTGTAAATGTAAAGACCCCATCAATCTTTTTGCCTAACCGTTTCTCAGGTTTCTTTTCCATTTAGTTTGTGGATTAACTTACATCCACACCAATTACTAATAGTAAAGAATTCTTATTTTTCAAAAGAAAAACTTTTAACAAGTATTAAAATTTTGATAATAAATTTATGATAAAAAATAAAACAGAAGCTAGAATACTAGCTATGCATTTAATTGAATATTTTAAAACTGCACAAAACAATGTTATGTATTATTATAAATGCATTTACAGAAATAAATACAAAACTTCAGAATGGTAATTTGGGGAAGACATTGAGTTAGAGGAAGCAGAAAGTGATAGTGGTGAAGCTTGAATGGTACCTAATATCTTATTTCTTGAAAACAAATACATCTGACACAAAGTTAACCCCTTAAAAGTTAAAAAAATAAAATTTTTCTGCTGTAATTTTTTCCAAAATTATTATTAGTTTCTTACCTCTTTTCTTCACTAGAACATAATCTTTTAGGGGAAGAGATGATGCCATTTTCATTTTTTGCCTTGCTACCCTTGTTTAACCCAATAATTTGTAAATAATTGCTGTTTCTGTCCTGTTTGCATTGAATTGGAAAATCCTTAAGTTGTGGATTTAAGATTTACAATAATTTAAGTAAATTGGCATTTAAAGGATCTTTTAAAATGTCTCTATTTGGTATGAATCTACTAATTGATAAATTATGTTGATTAAATTAAACACAAAACAGTAGTGGTGGCTTTATTTTATATGGAGTTTAATTTTGCTTCTTTTAATACAAAAGTAAGTGCTAGTACTTCTCTCTCCTGTATCTTTTTTCTCTTTTTCTCCCTCCCTTGCTCCCTACTTGCGTCTTTTAAGACTTCCAGTGATACAGAGTAACTGAGCACAATTGTCCTGGTACCAAATGGCAATAGCATACTTGTGGAAACAACAGGATGAATAATTATATTTTTCAAAAACAGAGGGAAAAAATGTATTTTACCTAGCTATCTGTCTATCTGGTTGTCTCTATATTAGACACTTACACATCCTGAAACATTGATACAATGTTTTGATTTAAGAAAAATTTTGTTGATTTTCTCTTTAAGAAACTCATTATTTATGAATACATTAAAGTTGGTTATAAACAATTTTAAACAATCAGAGAAAATAATATTTAAAACATCCATATGTTTATTACCTAGGTTCAATAAGTGGAACTTTCTTTATTCTTGGAATCCAGGAGTTAATGGTACATGTGGAGCCTTCAGCTTCTCAACTCACAGAGACTACCAGCTTCTTTGAGAAGCTGATGCCAGCTGTGGATTATTTCTCCCCAAAATTGCACATTTACAAACTTTTATATCCACTATTAGAGTGTTTGTGAACTCTCCAAAGTCCAAATTAAAAACTCATACTGTAAAAATAAAGTGTATCTAGATTATGTACTGTGAATAAGCCTCAGAGCTTCCATTGACACAAGTGTGTGTATGTGTGTGTGTGTGTGTGTGTGTGTGTGTGTGTGTATGTAGTCCATAGTAACACAACGCATCTGTGCTGTTTCAGAAAATCAAGTTCAAAATTATGAATTTTAAAATAAGTTAAATAATTGAAAACCTTTGCTTGAATAATTGGTTAGAGCATCTCAAGTAAGCTATTAGTACTAAAGTAAAATGCAGAAACTTTTTTCAATTAGTGTGAAACACTATTTTGTGTGTGTGTGTGTCTGTGTGTGTGTGTACAAGTTATTTCAGGTCATCCTCTTATAAACTATGGAGAGTGGAGGAGAAAAGAAAAGCTGCTAGACATAACAACCCTTGTAGTTTCCACATTAAACTGTTGTGGGAAATTTAGAGGAAAAGAAAATGAATAGGTATTTTTAAATGATGGCTTTCAATTATCTGTTTAACTTTATATAGTAAAATTTTTCTATCTTAAAAAATGTTTGCTGAAAGGTTTATTAAATTTTTCTTCCCAACTATGACCTTACTTACTATATACTGAAAGCTAATTTAAAAGCAGAGGTGAGTATGCTTAAATTCTCTTCATAGGCGAATCGTTGCACAGAATGTTATTTCACTATCCTAATAATTAAACATATTCTAAATTGGTCTAGATACATAAAATAATTTCAGGTGCATCAGGGACTTATTGAATAATGGGAAAATTTTCAAGTTTACTTTCATGTAAGATATAATGGATAAATAACCAAAATGTTCTAATTTAAAGTTTACATATGTTATTAACGTTAAACAGTGTCTTCACCAATTGTTTAGGATGATCAATAATAATTTTTTTCAGGGAAAAATAGTTCATCACTGACATTGTTTATGGGGATAATTTTTAAAAGACCAAAGTGTAGTCTGTTTTATTATTGTTTTAAATTTCTTTACAGACAAAGTATCCTCTTATTGCCTGCTTTTACTGCCCTGTCCTTGGTATGACACTAGTTTTGGGCATAAGGGAATCTGTTAGCTAACAGGGACATAAATCAGTAGATCTCAGTTATAGCTCTGTGTCTACAAGGAAAATAATCTGTGATGTTGTGCTACATCAGTTAAGTATTGGTGTTTCAATTCCCTTAACTGCAAAATAAAGATGATCAGATTACACAATTCCTAAAATTCAAGCTCTAAAATGTAGCTACTTAGCATCCAGCAGTATTAACTGCTGGAATGTGTTTGTGCTTATGAAGTTTGTGTTTGGAGATAGGCATAACAATGGTGTAAGAAACATAAGCCCCTAGAATTAGCTACTGCACTGACCTGTCAACTTAAGGGAGTCCCTTAACCTTTTATATCACATCAGTCTCACTTATGTTAACTGTAAAGTGACAGAGAGGGATCAAATGATTCCAGTATTTTTTTTTTGACTGAATATTCCTGCTTTTCCCATCTGCATGTTTAAGTCTGAGCCTTATTTGTAAAATTCTCTAAATATTAAGTATAGTGTATACTGTACACTAGATATATTCATTTTTTTTTTTTTGAGCTGGAGTCTCACTCTGTCGCCCAGACTGGAGTGCAGTGGCCGCTTCCGGCCACTGCAGCCTCGACCTGCTGGGCTCTGGCGATCCTTCCGCCTCAGCCTTCCAAGTAGCCGGAATTACAGGCATGTGCTACAGTGCCCGGCTGATTTTTTGATTTATTGTAGAGATGAGGTCTCGCTGCCCAGGCGGGTCTCGAACCCGCGGGCTCAGGCAATCCACTCACCTCAGCCTCCCAAAGGCGCAGGATTACAGGCTGAGCCACCGAGCCCGGCTAGATATATTCATTTACTTAGCTGTCATGGAGAAAATAAAGACAGATAAAAAAGAGAGTGTAACGAAATCTTTGTGATAACTAATATAGTTAAAGAAATGGAAATTTCAGGAGATTAAATATTGTTTATAATTCAACATTAATGAGAAATCTTCATTTATTGCGTAGGGTTAAATTTCACTGGCATTTTTTTGTCTTTTCCAAATGGATTGCATGCAGAATTGTATTATCTAAATGTGTTTATATTTATATTGTATTATCTAAAATAAAATTACTTTTTAGAAATAGTTGTGTTTTAGTCCAAACTGCTATAACCAAAAATACCACAGAATGGGGGGTTTAAACAACAAACATCTATTTTTCAAAGTTTTGGCTTCTGGGCAGTTCAAGATCTAGGCACTGGTAGGTGTAGTGTCTGGTAAGGGCCCACTTCCTGGTTTGTCGAGAGCCTCATTCTTGTTATAGTCTCGCATGGCCTAGCACAGCAGTCCCCAACCTTTTTGGCATCAGGTACAGGTTTTGTGGAAAACAGTTGTTCTATGGTTAGGGTGGGGGGGTTGATCATCAGGCATTTGATTCTCATAAGGAGTCAACCTAGATCCCTCGCATGTGCCTTTCACAATAGGGTTCACGCTCTATTATGAGAATCTAATGCAGCAGCTGATCTGACAGGAGTCAGACTCCCTCAACAGTTGCTAACATTTGCTGTGTGACCCAGTTCCTAACAGACCATGAATGGGTACCGGTCTGTGGGCCCGAGGGTTGGGGACCCCTGGCCTAGAGAACAAGCTCTAATCTCTTTTCTTATAAGGATATTAATTCCATTGTAGGGGCTTCACACTCATCATCTCATCTAAACCTAATTACCTCCCCAAGGGTCACCTCCTAATACCACCCCATTGTGGGTTAGGCTAAGGACATATAAGTTTTGGGAGACACAAACATGCAGTTCATAACGAGTTGAAAATAATTTGCATGAGTTTTTTAAACGTGTTCAGGTCTGATTTCTCTAGAGCTTCAGCTGAAACTTCCAGACTATCTTTATGATCTGATAACTACCAATCTCTCCCCAGTAAAGGCAAGCCATTCCCTGTTCTCCCACCCTTTCCCACATCCTTTGCTTAAATCTTATTTATTAAATACTGCCTGTCTTTAATCTTTTTGTATTATTCAGCTTGCATTGCCATAACAAAATGCCACAGACTGGTGTTCTGGGGTTAAAAAACCAGAAATTTGTTTTCTTAACAGTTGTAGAAGCTAGATGTCTAAAATCAAAGTTCTGGCAAATTTAGTTTCTCTAAGGCCGCTCTCCTTGGCTTGCGGAGAGTCATCGTCTCACTGTGTCCTCCAAGGCTTTTTATGCACAAGCCCCTAGTGTCTCTTCTTCTTAAGAGGACTCTAGTCCTATTAAAGTCCCACCCTATGATATCATTTGACCTTAATTACCTCTTTAACCCTTTACCCATTTAGAAAAAAAAACAGTGCATTCATTTATTCATTTAATTTTACATAAACACAGTCGTTGTGGCTAAAGCATACCTGACTGGTTTTGTTATGGTCTGAGTTAGCTTTGGCTGAATTTCCCTTGATAGTGATAAATCCAAGAAGCAGGGAACTGGTAGAAAGAAGTTTATTTCTGAATTGGAATCCAGGGAGCAGAACCGGACTCAAGGTCTTTCTAAAATGGTTCTGCCCACACTTTAGGTCTCACTTTATAATGTGTCTTCTATAGTCCAGAGTTGTCCCTACCTATACAGTAGCCATGTGACCGGCAGAGCATTGTATAGAACTTAAGTAACAGCTACATTTTACATTTTGATAGTGACATTTAGAGTAAAGGAAGTTTACAAGGCCTAAGACGTCATGCATTGCAAAAGTTTTGCAAATCATGATTTACGATTACATTGATGCAAAAGTTATACAAATCACAAGACAGGATTACATTGATACTATATTGTTCAAACCTATGACTATTAAGAAAGGAAGTAAACAGGGATTTACATTTTGTGGCATGAGGGGAAGTCAAGGATCCCCTGAAGCTACTTACTGGGAATGCATAGAAGACAAGAGGATTCTCAGTGATGTGCTCAGGAATGTGCAAGAGTACTTGAACACTTGCCATGCCCTTCTCTAGGGGTGGTGGCAATATGGAAGGACATTAGCAGGTTTCTACATCAGTTTTCAATGTGAAAATAAAATATAAAAACTGTTCTTGTGTTATTTTTTGAAAGAACTTGTCTCTGATCCTAATGTGAATTACTTTAAAAAAAAAGGAAGATTACTATTTTTTCTAATTCTCTTATCTTTATTTAATCTCATGGTAAATGCTACGACTATAAGTACCATCATTGAGTATCCTCTGGTTAAAGGATTGGGAGAGGGTTGAAAGCCCTATCTCCAAGTATAGTCACATGGAAGGAGGGAGGTTAAAGGTTAAATCTATGATTTGGGGGACGATGAACATAATTGAGTCCAAAACACTTGCAAGCTGTCTGAAACCTTATGGAATTTGTTCTACCTTTAACACATTTTGGTTAGTCTTACTCAGAATTATTCTTTCCTTGAACAAAAAAAAATTTCTAATTTGTGAAATCATATGGTTTGTTTCCTATAGTTTTAAAAAAAGCTTTAAAAATTGCTCCGAATGTCTTTTTACTCGATATCAATAATTTGCATTGTTTCTTCTAAAAATCTCTTCTATTTTGAAGAATATCAATGAAAAGGTTAAAGTGCAATATTTCAGACTACTTGTGAAATTAATGTGAGTGAAGCCTCTGAAAAGACAGTTTAGAAACATTACATCAAAGGTAACTGCAGTAAAGGAAGTAAGTTGTCCGAGGCAGAGGCAAGAGGATTATGTGTCTGTGAAGTGACTTGATTGCAGTATGTTCTGGATGGCAGGAGCCTTCAAGCCAGGAGGCCTGGATGAACTGCAGCTACCAGAGTGATGAGTGAAGGGAGAGTCATGAGCTGACAATGAAGTAGGACTCTTTAAGGAAGAAAAGAAAAGTGGAATAATGCCATCTGTGTTTTATTTCCCCAAGAAATTTCTTGATATCTCTGGGACATTTTGTGATGTATATTTTGCCTACACAGATTGTAAATCCAGCATGCTGGCCCATGTCACAACTTTCCAGTTAAACTATATAAACAATCTAACTTCCCAGATTTCTAAAAGGAAGAAGATAATGAACTTACAGTTAATTTTCTTTCTCTCTCTTTCTTTCTTTCCTTCCCTCCTTCCTTCTTTCTTTCTATCATCTTCCTTTTTCTCTTTCTTTCTCTCTCTCTCCCCCTTCCTTCCTTCTTTTTCCCCGTGATTTCATGTCACAGTGATCTTTTACAAATTTGTAATTGAGATAAAGTCATTCATGTGTTTAATAATGCTATAGACTGGGAACAATGGCTCAAGCTTGTAATCACAGCACTTTGGGAAGCCGAGGTAGGAGGATCTCTTTAGCCCAAGAATTCAAGACCAGCTTAGTCAACAAAGTGAGACTTTTTCTCTATAAAATAACAATAAAAAACAAATTAGTCGGGTATTGACATGCACTTGTAGTCCCAGCTACTCAGGAGGCTGAAATAGAAAGATCAACTGTACCCAGGAGGTTGAGTCTGTGGTAAATCATAATCTTGTCACTGCACTCCAGCCTGGGCAGCACAATGATACCTGTTGTGTGTGGCAGGCTGGATAAGGTATGACTGGAGTTGGTGGCAGCATTTGAATGTAATTACCAAAAAGACAGTTATGAGTTATGAATTAAGAAAGGTAGATTTATTAAAGAGAAGATACGCTGTGAGTCGGGCACAGCAGCTCACACCAGTAATCCCAGCACTTAGGGAGGCAGAGGTAAGAGGATTGCCTGAACCCAGGGGTTGAAGACTAGCCTGAGCAACTTGACTTCATCACTACAATAAATTTAAAAAGTCAGCCAGGCATGATGGCACAGGCGTGTAGCTCTAGCTACTTGGAAGGCTCAGGCAGAAGGATCACCTGAGCCCAGTAGGTCAAGACTGTGAGCATGTGAGCATGTCATTGCACTCCAACCCTGACAAAGGAGTAAGACTCCAACTCCAAAACAAAACAAAACAAAAAAACACACAGAAAAGGTACATCATGAAGGGTAAAACAAGCAGGGCAGCAATGGGAAACTGTGTTTTCTCCTACGAAGTGTCAGTGGAGTTTGACCCTGTCTTCGGTTAGGGTGAGTTTTAGGATTCCCGTCTTGCATTTGGGTTCTTGTCATGAAAATTAGTTCTGATTGATTGGCATTTGACTTGGATTGCAAGCTGCTTATGGGCCAGAAAGCAGCCATTCAGCCTTTACAATTCTTGTCATCTCATTCTGAGATTTTTTCCTCAAAATAGTTTACCTAATTTACCCAGTTGATGCTGGCCCGATCAGGCCTCATGCTCCTCCACAAGACCCTGCTATAAAAACAAAACAAAACAACTTTAAGTCTCATTGTCTCTTTCAGCCTAAAAGTCAGAGTTACTATGATGGTCTACAAAGCCCAGTGTGAGCCCAGCTCTATGCCTTTCTGACCTCCCACCCTGTTGCTTTTCCCCTTCTCTCCACAGCCACACCAACATGCTTTATTTCTCTCCAAAGAACTTGTTATTTTCAAATGGACTAACTAATGTGTTTATTTACTTTATGTTGTCTAATCGTCTCCATAAGAACATAAATTACATTATACCAGAGATTGCTGTCTGTTTTATTAAATGCCTTATCCTCAGTGCCTAGCAGATTGTCTGGAATGAATAAATATGATACAAATTAAAAGATGGCAATTGGTTTCAGAAGCAAAATGAGACCCTAAATTTACACAGAATATTAGCATAGAAAAGTAAAATTAGTGAATTTCTTTTAGACATTGTTTTATATTTTTATAGTCGTGTTGAAGAAATCATCTTTTGTTTGTTTTTCTTAGGCTACTCTTCATTTTAATAGGATAGTCCTTGTCTACAAGTAAGTAATCCATGATCATATTTATCTACTGAATTTGCATTGTTAATTGTCTCTGTATCTTTCCACAATTACACTTTCATTTTTTATTAAATCCAGAGAGTTGCAAAATAGAAAAGAAAAAGTAAAGAAGGAGAAAATAAAATGAGAAGAGGTGCAATATTAGATCACCCTGTATTTTTTTCTGTATTTTCCGTCATGTCAATACCTTCTTCTGTGTCTTTAAAGAGGTGCTGAGGAATGTGCCAATAGATTTCTGTATGTGAGACAAGGTCAAGAAAATGGAAGAGATTTAAGGAGCTGGAGAGTTTTCTTTTCTTTCGTTTCCAACTTACAGTGTATTATTTCTTGTTCTCTAGGAAAATAAAACATTCTCATTTAGAAGGTTATTTTCAAGGTAGGCTTTTGGCAGGCTACAATAATCACTTTCTACATGTGACATATTTTCAAAGAAACTGATTCTTAATAGCACAGCAGGAAGGAAAAGACTTGATGCTCTCTCTGCAGGATTGCATCTTGTTACTCCAACTAGGGGTGGAAGGACCAGACAACACAGCAAGTGGCATACTTGGCAGAAACAACAGCTCGAAGACAAAAAAATATAAAACTTCAGTTACGTATTAGAGAAGGTATGCACTTAATGATCGCAGCAGATGCAGCTTTGTTTACACACAAAACTTGTCTTCCTACATTTTGCACTGAACCTTGAAAACACAGACTCATTAGTCAGAAAGAATTTGCTCTAATTGTTCAAGCTAGAAATTCCTTTGGGAATGTGATCCATTCCAGCTATCTCACAACATACAACTAAAGAGAAATGTATTGACCCTGATTTGGGGGTAGCCTCATCCTGTTAAGCAGAATATTGCCCTGAAAGTCTTTTCCCTTCTTCCTGGGACATCATTCAGACAACAGCAATCTTACAAGACCTTTTCTTTGTTTTAGAGCTGAGGAGAGGAGTCAATATTGAAGAAAAACAAAAACAAATCGCGAGCAAGTTGGTAACCATTTTGATTTAAAAATACATTGTAAAGGTAGCCACTAGCATCTTTATTGAGTTTTCCAAACTTTTCTATATACCTTATTTGGGACATTCTTCTAAACAGCAGTATGAATTAGATACAAGCAATGCGTATTGGTTCCCGGTACTGGTTGCTACCAATTTTACATTACTTGTTGCATAAATGAGATTCTGCTAGACTGACCAACCTGAACCCACCTGAAAGGATTAATCATTTCTCCCACATGGCACATATGACTCATTGTGGCTCATAGCAAAAATCAGGATTGAATTTTACCTGGGAAATTGGTGAGGTAATGAATCTGCTTAGAGGGCATCAGAACAGAAGGTGGAAGTCATTCATTGCTCCTGCCCTAATGACAATTTTAGTCTCCATGTATACTATGAACACACAAAATAACAGGAAAATATTAGAGCTAAAGTTAAAATAAATTTAAAATAAATAAGAATAATAGCTGGCAACTTTAACAAAAGAAAAAGTACTAGTAACCTAATTTTCTGACATCAGAAATATTTACACGCCTCATGTCAAATGTTACTACTTTAGGATAATTTTTAATACCACATGTGGTACAGGTTCCCAAGACCACCCTCAGACTCAATGATTCTCTAGATGGACTCATGGGATTCAGAAGTTATTATATTCAGGATTACAGTTTATGCCAGTGAGGGATACAGATTAAAATTAGCAAAGAAAAAAGTTACATGGGGCAAGTTCTGGGAGAAACCAGGTACAGTTTCTAGGTGTCCCCTCCCAGTGCAGAGTCATAGAAGGAAACTAATTTTCCCTCAGTGATATGTGACATGTGTGAAGTGTTGCCAACCAGAAAAGCTCTCCTGAGCCTTGGCACCCAGGGTGTGTACTGAAGGTCAGTTAGTAAGGTACTGCTACGATGTATCCACTCAGACCATGGACTCTCAGAGAAAAGGAACAGGTGTTTTCCAAAAAGCACATTGTTAGCATAAACTATCTGGTCAAATTGATACAGTATGGCCCAAACCTGCAGACATACACAAACATTCTGTCTGGCAAAACCTTTCAAGGATTCAGAGTACAGTTTTCAGGAGATAGTCTTTAAAAAAAAAAGACCTTTCTTGGATTTGAACAACCCTGACCTGCTAGGTTAACCCTTTCCTGGACACTAAAAATTTCAGCGTGGAATCACTAAAATCATTAAGTGAAGAAGTATTTTTCTAAACCATTGTCAAGTCATTCAAATATTCTGTATGTATTGATTATGTTGTCTCTTTATAAATTTAATTTACTGTAATGTTATTTAACTTGATATTATGTTATTATTTTCCTTGATAATAAATTGAATGCATTATAGTGTTCTAAAAATGTACCTTTATACATTTAAACTTATGTATTTTTTATTTACTTATCCCCTGCTTGGTTCACTCTTTATCTGGCAACTTTAGCACTAAGGGTACAAAACCCATGAATCTCCTTCTGTCTTTTCTTGCATTCCTTTACCAGCTATATTTCATAAACCTGCATATTTATGTGAAAATGAGTATTTGAACCATTTCTAATTTTTTCTACCTTTATTATGGTTTACTTTTTACCTATTTTCCTTTTTAAAAATGGACCTGTTTGGTTACCAAATGATGACATGTACATAGTTTTATAAATACAAAATTTCAAACAGGTAAAAAAAACTTTATCATTCAAAATTTCAAAAATCTTTAAAACATAAGATATTAAAAGTTAATTTGGTGCTAAAACCTACTCAAAGCTACATAAGGCTATTAATACTATTTTGTAATCTATGAACTTTGACATTCAAATATTTCCCCTCAGAAATATAAATATATATGGTTATGACATGCTTCCCAAAACCCTGCTGGAAGTGTTACATAGTGCATATAATTTTTTGCACTGTATTGTCTCTCTAAATTGAAAAATCTGAATTCTTAATCACCAAAGGATTTTGAATCTTTTCAGAGACACAGGATATAGAATCACATAGCATTCCTCTGTGTCTCATTTTCCAGAATCAGTAACTTCAACTTTTTTGCTTACTATTTATGGTTTATTACTTTACATTTCTAAATAATATGTTTTATAACATTTATTGAGTTTTCCATTTTGGACAATGTATACTGACTTACTAAGAAGAAGTTGTCAATTTATTTCTCTCATATTAAACATGTTTCCCCCCTATTTCCAGAAAAATTATATTTGATGGAGGTCTACATTTCATGCCTACATTTCATGTCTACATTTCATAATTATTGTTTTAGAACTGAAACATATAGCATATTATGATTTATATTTTCTATAATTTTGAGGTTTGTGTGCAGTTAATAATTGCCATTTACTATTTGCTTACTTTTGTATGTAGCTTTCACTAATTCAATTAAAATTTATCAAACAATCAAACATGTCCTCTAAATATCGCTAACCCATCAGATATTCTATAAGCTTTGATTTTCCTGAAGGTCTCCACCTGTATCCTACATGCCAGGTGGAGTGCAGTTCTTTAAGAACTATCAACCTGTAACATTTTCACATAAGCAACCTTGAAATTTCTTCTTTTTTTTTAATATTGGATCTTCTATTTCCTGGATTCGTATATTCTGACACCAACCAGTGTACTGCAATTCCATTCCCACCATAACTTCCTGTAGTTAGCACAGACTCTACAGCTTAAAGGGCATGCTACTTTAACACACTGCCCTCACTTCAGATGCCAGTTTTCAGGTCCTGACATGATTACACTACTATGAAATTTTTATTTCATTTTCGGCAATATTTCTTAGAAGTATTTCTTTCATTTTTCAACTTAGGGAGGTATGTCTCTGCTAGATGCATTTAGGAGATGGGGATTTCACTCTTCACAATCTAGGATTACACATAATCAACATGTTTTTGGTATAGGTACCTTACACTCAGTTGTGCCTGATGATGCCAAGTCCAGACAATTTCTAGATTTAAAGTTCGTAGAGGAAATTTCTAAGTATCAGCCAAGATGAGTGAAGTGCAATCCTGTATTGGATAGGATTGCGTTTAGAATTTTTTGCAGTTATATATATATCTTCAAAAAATTCTATTACTATTAGAAATTGCTCAGCCCCTCTTCTTGAGAGATCCTAGAACATCTAGTCTCTAAATTATGCAGTGGCAACGGGTTTGCTTCTGGTTGGCATGTTTTTCTGAAAGCAATTAATATTACTTTGTAATTTTCTCTATTTTGATAACTCAGCTATTTCTAGCTATTCTGTTTTTCAAAGCTTTTTGATAACGTCAATCTGTTGTCATCTTCTTTCCAGTTTTTTTGTCTCTGTTGCTTTACATCTTTAAAATATTATTTCCTATTGGGTTTAGAAAGAAATAGAAATAAACAAATATTTGACCCACCACATTTAACTGAAAGCCTCATGCTAATAACTATATACTTCTTTGCTTAGTGTGGTATTTCTTTTTCACTCTCATACCCACATTTATAGCTAGAATTGTTTGATTTTTTTGCTTGTTGCTTTGCTTTTCTATATACATCAGCTAACTATTCAGAAGACATTGATTTATCAAAAATTCAATTCATTTTGTTCTTTACTTATACTCTACAGCTCAGTCTTATGCCTGTATTCAAGTATTTCTGAATATATATATATAATGTCTTCATGCAATACTGGATTACATTGAAAAATAAGATATTACGTCATTTTTATTTTCATGGATCTCTGAGTCTTTAACATATTTGTTTTCCCGGATGTTCTCAGGCTAACATTATATTATAAAATCTTCCATTTTTTTAAGGGGTACAATATGCAATTTGAATGTCATATTCTAAGGGCAATAAATTGTAGTATTTGAAATTAACATTGTTCATTAAAGTAGAACTGTTTGGTTAAAAGATGTTTTGAGACAAGGTAATTGATAATCACATCATATTTTAAAAGTCTGATTCCTTTACTGGCCTCATATTGAATAACTGGAAATATTTCATTGTGAATTACCACATGGTAATGGTGAGTAACAAATGGATTATGGTATGTTCATCACCTGGGTACATGGTAATATTGTTGCCTTTATTACATTGTTAACAAACAATGATTACAGTTTCATCTCAAGTTGCACATATAATAGCACTATAGTAAGTGTATGTTTATTTCTAAAAGCATAAATGTGATCTTTGTTCAAAAGAGTACTCTTGGACTTCTGGCAAGATGGCGACAGGTGGGTAGGGTCTGTGAAACCCTCTGCGAAAAAGAACACCCATAAAGACCCTAGCTCTCTCCCAGGGGCTGCAGCCCCCATCTTCCGCAGCCTGCTCTTCACAGGGAGCTCAGCTGTCACTGTCACCCATGGTCGCTACTCAGATATCGCGATGAACCAGGCTGCTCCTGCAGTCACTGCGCGGGCCTGGGCTGCTCCTGCAGTCGCGGATGCCCCCGCTGCGGTCATTCCCAGCTCACACCTGAAGAAACCCATGACTTCAGACCATGAAAGCCCCACAAGCAGGATCTTCTGAGATCCCTGCTGCCATGCCATGCCCCTAGCCTGGAGAAAGGCCTATGGAACTCCCCCGGTGAAGTTGCCGTGGCAGGTTGTGGATCCGTAGCAGGCTCCCTCCCCTCTATTCTGTAGCATGGGATAGCACCACCTCCTGGAGAATCAATGGAGTAAACCTACAACCCTTCTGCATGGATAGACACCAAGGCAGTGGGAAGTGGGTTTCAGACTATCCATATGGCTGTTGGTGAACACCAGAATCTGCAGAGAGATTTTGAGTCACAGCTCCCCCCTTAATTAAATCCCAAAACTACAAAAAGGACTGCCCTAAACCCACAGTCCAACTCCAGAACTGAACAAAGCAAGAGGAAATATATTAGGAAGAAAAAGAGATTGAACAAACAGAAGTAAAAGAAACCCCTCCACCCCTGAATAACAGAATTAAAGAAGACAGGGAAGTGGAGGGAAGGGAAAAGTAGAGAGGGAAAATCTGCATAAATGAAGGAAAACCAAAAGAAGAACACAGGGCTCACACAGACCCCTGGGAGGTTAGACACTGAGAAAACAGACTTTGGAACACAAACAATGAAGAGCCCCCAGAATGACTGGTCAAAAGCAACAACCCAGACATCAAGGCATTAATAGACAGAATTAAAAAAATTGAGGAGAGACAAGAGGAAAATAGGAAGGAGCTGATAACAGAAATAACAGCAGTAAACAATACTGTGATGGAAATAAATAACAAACTAATTAGCATGGAAAGGAGAATTAGCCAAGCAGAAGAAAGAACTCAGAACTTAAAGACCAAAATACAGAACTAACCCAAACTGTCAAAAACATAGAAAAGAAGCTTTAAAGGTCAGAACAAAACCTTCAGGAGATGAATGATTACTTCAAGAGACCCAATCTAAGAGAGGCAGAGAGAGAGTCAGAGGTCACATTGGAACAAACATTTCATGAAATCACTCAAGAAAACTTCCCTCATCTCATCAGTGATGCAAAAATTCAAGCACAAGAAATTCAGAGAACCCCTGCAGACAACAAATGAGAAGACCAACTCCCAGACACATAATAATTCACCTAAACAAAGTAGCTATAAAAGAAAAAATCCTAAAGGCAGCAAGAGAAAAAGGCCAAACTACCTACCAGGGAAGACCAATTAGAATAGCAACCCTTCAGGCTAGAAGAGCCTGGAGCCCTATCTTCAAAGTTCTAAAAGATAAACAATTTCAACCAAGAATAATCTACCCAGCCAAACTAAGCTTCATTAGTGTGGGAGAATTGAAATCTTTTCCAGATATCCAATCCCTAAGAACCTACACGGCCACCAGACCACCTCTACAAGAAACACTTAAGAAAGTACTGAACACAGAAGAAAAGGAAAAAAGAACAACAACATTCTTCACAAGAGTACAGGAAAAAGATTAAAAACACACATGAACCAACTGCAAAACCAAAAGAAAGACAACAAACAAACAGGAACAATAACTCTGTAAGAACCTTATGACAGGGATCAACTCTTGCATTTCAATTATTAACCTGAATGTGAATGAACTCATGCACCACTGAAAAGACATAGAATGGCAAAATGGATAAAATATCATCAGGCAACAATCTATTGCCTTCAAGAGACTCACTTCACTAGAAAGGACACCCACAGACTCAAAGTAAGAGGATGGGAAACAAACTTTCAGGCGAATGAAATACAAAAGAAAGGAGGAATAGTGATCTTCATTTCAGACAAAATACCCTTCAAGCTATTAAAAATCAAAAAAGATGCAGAAGGCCACTACATAATGATAAAAGGCTCAATCCACCAACAAGAAATATCTATCCTAAATATATATGCACCCAACATAGCTGCACCAACTTTCATAAAGCAACTTCTAGGAAAACTAAAGAAAGATATTGACTCTAACATCATCATAACTGGGGACTTTAATACCCCACTCACAACCCTATACAGATCATCAGGACAAAAAAATCAGCAAGGAGATCCAGAACCTCAATGTGACTTTGGACCAAATGGACTTAATCGATACCTACAGAACAATCCATCCAAAGACCACAGAATACACATTCTACTCATCACCGCATGGAACGTACTCTAAGATCAACCACTTATTTGGCCATAAATCAAGCATAAGCAAATTTAAAAGGACCGAAATTCTACCATGCACCTTCTCGGACCACAGTGGAATAAAAATAAACATTGACACCAACAAGATCCCCCCAAAACCCACAAAGACATGGACACTAAACAGCATGATGCTAAACAACTCCTGGGTCAATGATGAAATCAAAACAGAGATCAAAAGATACATGGAAACAAATGAAAACGAAGAAACATCTTTTAAAATCTCTGGGATGTCTTAAAAGCTGTAGTAAGAGGGGAATTTATATCCCTACAAACACACATGAAGAAAATGGAAGGAACACAAATTAACAGCCTAATAAGCCACCTAAGGAAGCTGGAAAAGCATGACCACAAAAACCCTAATTTCAGTAGAAGAATCCAGATCACCAAAATAAAAGCCCAAATCCAGGACATAGAAGACAAAAAGATAATACAAAAAAATCAATGAAACAAAAAGCTGGTTCTTCGAAAGGATAAACAAGATCAATGGTCCTCTAGCTACACTGACCAACAAAAAACGAGAAAAAAACTCAAATAAGCACAATCAGAAACACAAAAGATGAAGTCACATCTGACCCTGAAGAAATACAAAAGATCATTAGAGACTACTACGTACACTTGTATGGAAACAAACTTGAAAACCTTAAGGAAATGGAGGGCTTTCTGACATCACACAACCTACCTAGGTTGGAGCAAGAAGAAATTGAAACCCTAAATAGACCAATAACAATCAAGGAAATCGACTACGTAATAAGAAAACTACCTACAAAAAAAAAGCCCTGGTCCAGATGGCTTTCCGTCAGAATTCTATAAGACATTTAAGGAGGAGCTGATACCGATCCTACTGAAGTTATTCCAGGCAATTGAAAAAGATGGAACTCTCCCCAAATTATTTTACAAAGCCAACATCATGTTGATACCCAAGCCAGGTAAAGATCCAACAAAGGAAGAGGACTATAGACCAATATCTTTGATGAACATAGATGCTAAAATTCTCAACAAGATCCTAGCAAACCGGATTCCACAATACATCTCAAAAATCATCCATCATGACCAAGTAGGCTTCATTCCTGGGATGCAAGGCTGGCTCAACATTCATAACCCCATTAATGTAAATAAATACATCAACAGATGTCAAAACAAAAACCACATGATTATATCATTAGATGCAGAAAAGGCTTTTGATAAAATCAAGCACCCCTTCTTGATTAAAAACCCTCAAACATCTAGGCATATGGGAACATACCTCAAAATAGTAAAAGTCATCTACGAGAAACCCATAGCCAGCATACTCCTAAATGGACAAAAATTGGAACCATTTCCCCTGAAACCTGGAACAAGACAAGGATGCCTACACTCACCCCTCCTGTTAAACATAGTATTGAAAGTCCTGGCTCGAGCAATCAGAGAAGAGAAGGCAATCAGGGGTATCCAAATAGGAAAAGAGGAAGTCAAGTTATCTCTCTTTGCAGATGATATGATTGTGTACCTTGAAAACCCAAGAGAATCTGTCAATAACCTCCTTACACTGATAAAGGCCCTTGGCAAAGTCTCAGGATACAAAATAAATGTGCAAAAGACAATCACATTTCTTTACACCAATAATAAACAAACAGAAACCCAAATGAAAACCACAATTCCATTCACAATAGCCACAAAAAAAAAAAAAAAAATGAAATACCTTGGCATCTTCCTAACCAGAGATGTGAAAGACCTTTACAATGAAAACTACAAAACACTGCTTAAAGAAATCAAAGATGACACAAACAAGTGGAAAAATATCCTATGCTCATGGATTGGAAGAATCAGCATTGTGAAGATGTCCATCTTACCTACGGCAATCTACAAATTCAATGCAATACCCATCAAATTACCAGCAACACTCTTCTCAGACCTAGAAAAACAACTCAGGAATTCATATGGAAACACAAACGTCCAAGAATAGCCAGAACAATCCTCAGCAAAAAAAACAAAGAAGGTGGTATCACATTACCAGACTTCAAACTTTACTATAAAACTACAATCATCAAAACAGCTTGGTATTGGTACAGGAACAGGCATAAAGATCAATGGAATAGAATTGAGATTCCAGAAGCAAAACCTCAATTTCTCAACCAACTCATCTTCGACAAAGCCTCCACCACCTACCACTGGGGAGAGGGGAACCTGTTCAGTAAATGGTGCTGGGAAAACTGGCTGACCACATGCAGAAGATTGAAACAGGACCCGTATCTATCCCCATGCACAAAGGTTAACTCCAAATGGATCAGAGACCTAAATGCAAAACCTCAAACCATAAGAACCTTAGAAAATGAAGGACATACCCTCATGGAAATTGGAACTGACATCCAATTCCTGAACAAAACCCGAAACCCACAGGTCATAAGAGAGAAGATAGACAAGTGGGACCTCATTAAACTGACAAGCTTCTGCAAAGCCAAAGAAACCATCAAGAGAGCAAGGAGACAGCCTACAGACTGCGAAAAAGTATTTGCCAACACCAGGTCTGAGAAAGGCTTAACATCTTGGATCTACAAGGAACTCAAACATGCTGAAAAGAAAGAAAAAATCAAACAACCCCATTATAAAATGGGCAAAAGATATGAACACACACTCCACAAAGGAAGACATCTGAGCAGCCAACAGACACATGAAGAAATGTTCAACCTCTAATCATCAAGGAGATGCAAATCAAAGCCACACTGAGATACCACCTAACTCTGGTCAGAATGGCAATTATCAACAACTCAAAAATAACAGCTGTTGGAGAGGGTGTGGCGAAAAGGGAACTCTTCTACACTGTTGGTGGGAGTGTAAACTAGTGCAACCTCTGTGGAAAGTAGTGTGGTGATTCCTAAAAGCTCTAAATATCAACCTCTCATATGACCCCGCAATCCCCCTACTAGGAATATATCCTGAAGAACTCAAATCACTCTATAAAAGAGATACCTGCACACGTATGTTTATCATAGCATTGTTCACAATAGCAAGAACCTGGAGGCAACCATGCTGCCCATCAAAAGAGGACTGGATTAAAAAATGTGGTACATATACATGATGGAATACTACGCAGCCATAAAAAAGAACAAAATCATGAATTTCACAGCAACCTGGATGGAACTAGAGTCTATAATACTGAGTGACCTCTCACAAAGATCCGAGTATCACATGTTCTCACTCATATAATGAACCTTGAACATCCAATGTAATACAATAAGAAAATGACTGACAGTAGTGGGAAACTATTGGAGGGGAGGGAGATGGGATTAACGGTTGCAAATATCTGTCTGTGGATGGGGAAACACCTCTTATCAACAGGATGCCTGAATGAAACTTATTTATATACCTAACCCTTAACTGTACCCCACAATAACATAATAAAAAATATTGATTAAAAAAAGAGTTCTTTTCTAATGGCAACTAATTATATCATGCTGATGATAATTTATCAATTCCAAATATGAAGCCCATATTTAAAAGATTTTACGTTAAATATTTACTCTTTCTTACCAAGAAAGCAAGCAAAATTGAATAGCTTGATAACATAATATTATGATATATGGTTTAATTACAACCTTGACCATAGAGAACATATTAAGAGTTGGAAGCAGAATTGAAGAGAAAAATATTCAATGTTATATTTTTAAAATGAGTTTGCTAGGAAGTTGTGAAACATACTACAGATAACCATGATACCTCTTTTTAAATCTGAGATTTAGGAATCCTCTACTAAAATCCATGAACATATTCAAGTGAAGGGATTATTACTGAAATTTCAATCAGGTGTAGATATAGACCTAAAATCTGGTGGTCATGGGGTAACCACTGGCCCTTGGAAAAGTGTTTCAAGTACTCATTTCATCCATCTATTGACTATATTGTACCTATGATCCTACCTCTACATTACAATTGATTTTCCACTTTGATTCTCCAGTCTCCTCCTCCTTTTTATACATTTTATTCTGTTATGATCTCAAGACTCAGTGGCTTACCCCTGCTACTGATGGTCAGTTATCTCTAATATCTAATTATCGTCTGTATCCTCATTACCTAATAATAATTGAAATATATCAGATATTCAATAATTACTTAATGAATGAGCATAATTGATTTCATGGTTCAGTTATAGTTTCTGAATGGCCATAATCCTGGTTTATGGTTAGCCACTATATAAATTGCTCTAGTGATCATCATTAAAATAATGCAAACTATTTTCTTCAATATGAATGCAGCTGCTATATAACCTACCAACAAGGACTATCCTATCCAAGTGTGTGAGCGCATTCTTGCTTTCATTCTCTCCTTTTCTGTTGTCTCATGTTTCCTTGGGAACCATCATCCCCTGAGGCTTTTTCCTGAAATACAATATATTATTCCTGACATGGTCTTTAATATTTTATAAGCTGGATCTAAACTCTGAGATCTGTTTTGTACAGTGTAGTGAAAGCAAATAGTTGGAATTCTATACAGGCCTGTTGAGAGTCCTGATTGTGTGACTGTCAGCAAGTTACTTAATTTCTGCTTTTTATTCTTATGTGTAAAATAAAAATTGAGAAGTCTTGTAGTTGTATAGTCAGAATTGGAAAGTCAAAGGACATAATGTACATAAAACATTTATCTCTGTGCATTACCCATAGTAAATATTCAAAAAGTTATCTTCGTCCAGGTCTCTTGAAAAAGTAGCTGAAGTTCAGGAAGGGCTTGTATTATATAGGCAGTTTTGTTTCATAGTTCAAAGCAAAAACAAAACACACAACACACTTGAGGGGTTGATGTATTTAGAAGAAGTTTTTGAGCATGATGGGCAGTTTTTCTAAGAGTTAAAAAGTAAAATTATCACTGATGTATATTGTTTTTTTGTCAAAGATTCCTTTATTGAATTTAATGATTTTATTAGGAGCAAAGCCACAGGTTTAGGAAGACCATTGTAACCAGTAGGGGTTGAGGGGAGTGGGAGCAGGCAGTTATGGATAACTTTATCTGGAAGAAGCTCAGAGGATTTATTCAGGATTTTAGATACATTTAACAGAATGCATAGTCATTAATATAACAAAAGAATCAATTAAAAGATATTGAAAAAGTTACAACATTTCAAGGGGGGTTAAAGTCAGACTTAGAGGTTAATAGAATTCCTTCAGCAAAGAAGAACATGCTAATACCACAGCCTAGAATCTTATAAATTCTCCAAAGAAGAAATGGATTATCTAAATACTCTGGATGGCTAAAATATGGCAAGTAGTGACTAGAGGAGTATTTTTTAGAAGGGTATTCTGTGAAACTAGCACTAGGGTATAAATTAAAAAAAAAAAATATATATATATATATATAAAACATAGTTTATAGACCTGAGACTTTTTAGATACTTCAAACTGTTATCAACTCACTGATGAGTTCACCGTTGTAGGAAATTAGGTGTTTTTAAATGAATCTACATTACATCTTGTTGGCATTTAAGAGAGAACAATAACTAACTCTTATCTTCACACTCCACTTTTGTGGTCAGAGTTTAGAACTTATCAATAAATAAGATAGAGTAGAGAGATAAGAAGAGATAAGATCATCCACTTTATTATTTCTTTAGAGTCAGGTCTTGCTCTGTCACACAGGCTGGAGTTCAGTGACCTATCAAATCTCACTGTAATGTCCAACTCCTGGGCTTAAACAATCTCCCCACCTCAGCCTCCCAAAGCATCGCAATTACAGGAATAAACCATCACCAATGACCAGATTATCCACTTTATACATATAAAGGTATCTATGGTTGTAGATGTGCATTAACAGCAGGTTTTCTAATACTTCACTCCTCTTCCAAACATATTCAAACAATGGCTTGACAGGATAATACCAGGTCTGCTCTGATGGGGCAGGCCACTTGCACCATACTGATGAGAGAAATAGAAACCACCTCTCAATAGAAAAGTAGATCTGAAAAGGAGACACTTCATGGGGTTTTTAGTTGCATTCAGAGTATAATCAGTTCCCTCTTTCAATCTCATCAATTAGGGCAGAGAGAAGGGAGGGAGCAGAGAGAGGCCAGTAATATTATTCTAGAAGAATATCCTGAAAGCATAGTCCCAGGGTAATGGTAATTATCCTGTAACATGATACCCATTCCGTTTGGTGGCCATTGCTACAAAAAAGGCAATCCAAGGTCCAGAAAACAAATTGTGACCATACTTTAGATATATGCGAATGTCATTGAGGTATCTGAACAGCATAGCTGTTGTAAATTTTCCTTTACTATCACGTGAGCTCAGTCATGCATCAATGATGTTTACAAATTGGTGTCCAAATAGAGTGTTCTCAGTTATTTAATATGCAGTATTTCTGAAAATGAAATGCTGAATAAATTTATCTTCAAAAGTGAATAAATCTATTGTGAAAAGCAGAGGTCCAAACTTGGGGCCAGCTCTGTCATACCAATAAGTCAGTAGAGTCATTGGAGGCACAAGCTTTGAGTTAACAGTTTTTCTTGACATTCTCTGGCTCCAAGAACTTCCTAGAAAACCAATTGATTCCACAATTGGTAGTTGTCAGGCATGTACAGATTTTTATAATTGCACTGAGTACATGTGAACTTTACATCAATATGTATTACAGGTGATAAGATTGAGAACATTCTATTTACCAGAATTTCTTCTTATAGTACATATAGCATTGAGAGTGATTTCTTGATAAGCTCATTTAAAGTAGAATTTGAGTCATTGACAGCCCAAGTGTTAGATAATACTGACATTTCTGAAGAAGGGGTTTAATCTACTTTCTAAGCAATGAGAATTTTTATTTTGAATTTTTGCTTTGAGAGTGGAAGAAAGGTATATGAAAGAGAAATAAGGGAAGAATGTATGCAATCTAGAGGACCTGTGGCAGTAGGCACACTCTCTCTCTAATTTTCCTTGTAACATTTACTAAAATTCACGATATACTTATTGTGAGCATTGTAGACACTCCTTTTGGCAAAATAAAAAGCCATGATATGAAAGAGTGGCGATGTGTAAAATCACAGAAATTTGGAATAGAACGTAATTCTCAAAATTTAGCAGAAATTGGTGAGATTTAAAATGTTTTGAACAAGGTCTCACAATAATCTTACTTTGTTATTGAGGTGAGGGCTGGAGAGGCCCAGCAAACATTTAGATTACATTCTTGTGCACATGTACCTGCTTCAGAAGAGTTTTCTCTCATCCTATGGTAGTCTCCACAAGAAACAAGATGGATTTGACTTTTACGGAATTACTGAACCAGAGTCTGCAACTTACACACAGTTATTGGCTTTAATACTTGTCTCTGAATCTCTATACGATGAGCATAGATGTGACTCAGTGTGGTTTAATAACCATCGATCTACCTTTAGGAGAATTTATATGGGCTGGTGATGTCACTTGCTGCCACACAGACATTGGCATTGGGGCTGTTGCATGGGAAATTGCTCTGTGGACCTGCAGGGGAAGGAAAGTGAAATGAATTAGATTTCAGAAAGCATTCCAAGTGTCTTTGTTGTTGTTGTTTGGTCCATTATCTAATAGAGAATAAGCATTTTTGTTTCTATACTTTGATTTCAAAGTTTTTTTTTAATGCACAGCAAGGTTGCATAAATAGTGATGATATATGTTTTGTGCGTGCACGAGTGCATGTGCATGCATGCACACACACACACAATCACACACAGACTTTTTGCAATGAACTTCCTTGGTTCATCAGTCCTGTAGTCAAACATACTCAATCTCAACCTATTTAACCCACTATTTAACTTATTGCCATGCTTTCAACTTTCAAATGTGAATTTTTTATTTCTATCAATGCCTAATGAGCTTATAAATTTCCAGTTTATTGGATTAAGTCATATTTTATGAATTTAAATTGATTAGTATAATTACAAATACTTTAAAGCAAAAAATAAGCTGTTTTCTAATAAAACTGATTATATTATTTTAAAATTTTATATATTTTAAAACTTATAAAACAGATTTTCTTTCTTTTACTTAACTGTCCTCTTTCTCTTCTTCTCTTTTTCTCTTTCTATTACTTTGTTCTCACATCAAAAATACTTATTTAGGAGAGAGACTTCTCATGCTACTTGGCATGTAATATTGCACTAGCACCAATAGCTACTTGTTGAATTGAATGGCAAGGTAAAATGTTTTTCTTACCAGTTTTCCGACTAGTGTATTTTTAAAAGGTTTTCTTCATGGGCTTTCATAATCTACGTTTTGACTTTTGACAGAATCCCTCCGCCTTATACCTATGGGTGTCTTGTATATACCAGCAGTGCTTTCAGAATTATTAGGGCTTAGCTGCTGGTAGCAGATACGGGATCAAATAATTTAACAGAATTTGGATGACTTAATGGACTCTCTGCACCGAGTCCCTGGTCATATTCTTTTTAAATAGTCTTCATTTTAAAAAGATAAGTTTTAGGTTTATAGCAAAAATGAGCAAACGGTATAGAGGGTCTCTTTCCATACATGGCCATGTTGTCTCATCGATGCCTTCCTCACACTACTCAGGCTCTTAGTTTTCATATTCAAGTGCCTGCCCACACAGATGTCTTGCTTGTCATATTTGGACTCCAAATCTTTACACCTGTCTGCCCATACATGGATTCCTTCTCCACTCTGTTGAGACTCTGACATTCCATGCTACATACGCAGGGCTGTTCCTGGTATGGATGCCTTTCTCACCCTACTTGCTTTTCATGAGCTTCAAAACCCCTGCAGCAGGATTTTGCACTTACTTCTCATCCTGCTTGAGATCTGACTCACTGCATAGAGCTGCCCGAATGCATTCATACTCTCCTCAGACTGCTCCAGCTCTGACGCCCATGCCAAACTGCCCAGCCCCTCCCATGCTCCTGTGTAGAAGTCCTCATCATCCTGCCTGGGCTTCAATTCCCTCTTTTGGCTCCCAGCATCCCCAACCTTAATGAACATATACCTTCCCTGCTTCATTTAATGGCTTAAAAGCGAATTATTTAGGAGGGAATAGAAAGGAAAAAGAAAAGTTCTTGTGCAGTTTTAAAGCATCTTGTCTCTTTGCTTGATTAAGATACAACAGAAAATATGAAGGAAACATATTAGGTAATCTTAAATATTTTCACTGAAGATAAGTGGTTTCTGAACTAGAAGCTCATAAATGTTAAGATTTACATTTTTTATGTTTGTATTCTCAGTATCTAGGTTATCACCTGGCATGTGGCAAATATTTATGTTTAATGAATTAAAGCTTTAAGATAGATGTTAATGACCTACATTTTAAGCTCCATTTTTAAATTTTGCATGAGTTTAATAACTTCCCTTCTCATTTTTATTATTTAAAATATTCTAAATACAATGTATTTTGAATTCTAAAGCTCTTTGAAGCTTTAGTTACTTATTCTTGCTTTTGCATCATCAGTTTTACTCTCTCTACTGGATCATTCCCACTGACACGAAAATAGACCGTGGCCTCAACCTTCTCTTTGTCCCACATCTCCACGTTCATTCATCTCTTTTTATGTCTCTGCTACTAACCTATTCTAATCTATTGCCATCTCTCACCTGAGAAACATATGGACTCCTAAAAGGAAGGGGGCATATTGATTCTTTACTGGTCTTTCTGTTTTTAGTCTTTCCTCCTCCAGTCTTTTCTCCAGGTAGTAGTTAGTCTTGTTCCCAGTTACCTCGTCAGCCTTATTTCATGCCATTTGTCTCAAGCTCACTACCTTAGACAATTGATTTCAAAATAATTCCTCGCCAGGCGCGTTGGCTCAAGCCTGTAATCCCAGCACTTTGGGAGGCTGAGACAAGAGGATTGCTTGAGTTCAGGGATTCGAGACTAGTCTAGGCAACTGGATGAGACCTCGTCTCTACAATAAATCAAAAAATTAGCCAGGCACGGTTGCGCGTGCCTGTAGTTCCAGCTACTTGAAAGGTAGAGGCTGAAGGATCACCTGAGTCTGGCAGGTCGGAGCTGCAGTGGCAGTGAGTGTGCCTGCACTCCAACCAGGGCAACAGAGTGAGACTCCAACTCAAAATAATAATAATAATAATAATACCTCAGCTTTAATATTTCTTCTATTCTAGCCAACTCATTCAAAGTTGTCATGTTTACTTTCTTCACTTTTTATAGTCTATAATTATCTATTTCTTTGTTTGTTTGTTTTTTGTTTGTTTTTTTTTGAGTTGGAGTCTCACTCTGTCACCCAGGCTGGAGTGCAGTGGCCACTCCTGGCCACCGCAGCCTCGACCTGCTGGGCTCTGGTGATCCTTCCGCCTCAGCCTTCCAAGTAGCTGGAACTGCAGATGCGCGCTACCACGCCTGGTTAATTTTTGATTTATTGTGGAGATGAGGTCTTACCAAGTTGCCCAGGTGGGTCTTGACCCCGCAGGCTCAGGCAATCCACTCACCTCAGCCTCCCAAAGTGCGGGATTACAGGCTGAGCCACCGAGCGCGGCTTATTTCTTTGTTTTAATCACCTCTCATTCACGTAGGAAATAGACTCCATCATGGAGATAGAACCATGTCTATCTTGTTCCCCATTGCTTCCTAAGTAGACAGGTTATATGTTCAATAAACATCATCTGAATTCATACATGATAATCCTGACACATTTGCTCAAATAAAATGCGGACAGATGAGACAGTTTTAAATTTTTTAATCTATGAGGAGAAATATTTTACATTTTTTTGTTATCCTTTTCAAATATGCCTTCAATGCACATTTTAAAAATCATGTAATTTGTATTGATACTTATTTGGGAAATACTGAATTTTAACTTATGAGAAATGTATGTAAATTAAATGTTTCTATTTAGCATAAAATATGTCTGCAAATACAACATAGTTAGCTTTCCAAGCTTAGCTAAAGTTTTTTGGTTTCTATTAACTTACAAATATTTAGAAGCCAAGCCTAATACTCAGAAAGCCACTAACATGACGATGCATCAGCCCTCATTCTGTGTGAATAGATGCTTCAGATTTTGAATATTTACCTTATATGTATTTGAATGAAATGGAAGAAGAAAACATGCTGAATGTATACTATTATTCTCAATTATTGTGTCTCTGCCTTTGGCACACTTATGGTCCATCACAATTGGTGTCAAAATGCAATTTATTCTGAAAGGGGTTAGCAAACCGTGGCCTGTGGCATGTTTCTGTTCATTCCTCTAGGTGAGAATTGTTTTCATATTTTTAAAGCATCGTGAACCACACACACACACGGATATATAAAACAGACTATATGTGATTTGCAATCCTAAAAAATATTTATTCTCTGGCCCTTACAGAAAAAAATATTCCAACTTATGTTCTAAAGCATAATTGAGGAAAAATAAGAGAATATCCTCATATTCAGCTTAATTTTTTTTCTGGTTTTGGTGTTAAACTGATTATGGTGCATTGCACTCCATGGTGTTGAAGACAGGATTATTTTATTTTGTTCTTTTTAAAAATAAACATCTGTTTAGCTATGTCAATAAACTGAATATTTTAATAATGTATAGAGAAAAATTATTTTAACTCCAGGGGTTTCTTTCTCTCTCGCAAAACATTTTGCACATTGTGTATTTCATGAAAATACTTTTTCTCTTCTACAATCTGCTCAGTCTGACTGCTGAACACAGTTTAAAAGCCACCAGGAGGATTGTGGACTGAGAATGGGTGATTGGTTGTTAAGGCCTTATTGATTTTACAAGTTTAAAAATGACTGAGTTTTATTTATTTGTTTCTCCTTCTCAGGAAACCTATATTCTGTTTTTCTAGATATAAACTATACCATAGGAAGGCAATAAAAATGGGAGTGTGTAAGGTAGTTAACACTACCAGGAGCTTTACAAAGTCTTTGGGGGATTTATGCTCCGTGGAGGTTTCAGAGTACAGTGTTTAGACTGGCTGTCTAGACAGTAGGAAATGAAAATCTGGCAGCTAAAACTGTGTAATAGACTTTTAGGCATATTGAGTTATGGTGCAGTCATAAGCTGCTTAATGTTTATGTGGAAAGCTAAGATAGATTTAGCTTGTACCACATTTGCCATGGTAACTCACATTACCAAAATCAGGCCCCATGGCTCCTGTCTTTATCTAATATTTAGAAGATTGTAATGTAGCCATATATTCATAAGCATTGAATCTTTGTTCAGAAAGTTTTATCATAAAGTGTAAGTAAAGAAATAGGTTTTTAAAATTTCTCAGTTGTGACTTTTTTTTCTTATTTTTAGAAATGGAGTAAAGAGTAATTATCTGAACATATGTGGCATATTTTTATTTGAGTTGTAGCAAATAAGTATTTTTTTAATGTCTTTGTTTTGAAGAGTTAATCATATAAAAAATCAGAGACTCAGGTATTCAATGCTGTAGAAATACATGAATATCAAATATAAATTTTTACAAGATATAAAAGAATTTTTGTAAAATCATGTCTATATTTTTCATCTTTCTCTGGAGTTGCTATTTTTGTGGAAAAATTGCTTTTACTTTTTAAATCTAAGGGAATTTGACCTAAATCTATTCTAGAAAGCAAACATTGAAAAATAAATTCTTCTAGTGAACAATCATTATTTCAGCTGGTGGATTCTAGGACACAAAGGTTTTTAATAATGTTATATTTATGTTTTTAAAATGATGTAATTTTAGCTTTATTTATCAAAATACTGACTTTTCTCTCATTTTGTCTATGTAACAATTTATATGTCTCTTGTTTAAGAGTCCTGATGCTCCTGCAGTTTATTTTTACTGTCTTTTAACAAAATAATAGGTAAGATTATGAATTTACTCAATCATCCAGAAAATTATTTTCCAGTAATTGAAACACAACAAATAAACATATTCCTACCCTGTAGGGCAAGAACTTATAAAATGCATTTATATAAATTGTTTTACATAAATAAAACTTTTCAGACTATAAAACCATTTAAGGAACAAAACTAAGTAGATTATTTTTCAGTCTGATATTTTTATTATAGGTATTATGGATTGCTGACCAACTTTTCAGATTGCCATATAATAAACTAGATTTTCTTTAGAAGAGTTAAAAGTAAAAATCAGCTAGATGGGGACTTCTTAATATCTGGAATTCAATCTTGAAACAGCTACAGAGATTTTCTGGGGGTATAAATTTAAGGAATACAAGTTCAGTTTTTAACATGAATGTATTGCAAGAATCTCTCTGAGTGTGTAGTACATAATTTAAAAAGCAGTCAAAATAGTTGAAATTTATATCCATGTGTCTCAAGTTGAATAGAACTAAATTTACTTCAATATGTTATAGTCTACCATTCATTAATTATGGTGTCTTCTTTAAATAGTTGCTGTTACTATTTACCTGTCCTCTATTATAAGCATGGTGGGTGGTTTAGTAAAAATTAAAGAGTTGTTTAGAACTATATATTACATCATTTAATAGTCTTACATAAAAATTAAAGCAAAAATAAAATTCTGCATTGAGTACCTGTGATGAAATGTACTATTTGTCAAAAAGGGTTAAGAAACAGAGATGTCTGGCATAAATAAAATAAAATGGAATGGGTAAAATCTTCACCTTTAAGAAGCTCAAATTATAGTTAAAAAATACACAAATGCAACTAAACATGTTCCAATATAATCAATTCTTCACTTTTTAGAATAAAGTATTACAGTAGGACACATAAGATTATAATTTTTCTTTTTAGCTGTCTATAGATTATAAATAGTAGGGTGGTAGAAGAGCAACAGAGCCATGAAAAGCTTCAGAGGAGAATGAAAACATTTTGTGATTTTTAAGTTTGTAACCCTTAAAGTTATGCATTCAATCAATTTGCTTGTTTGGGTGAATGTGCAATTACTTTGATTCACATGATTGATTTATGCAACATTATTACTAATTTTCTTAAACATTAGGAATCCATATATTAAAACTATTTGGGACAGTATTGAGGATTAAGAAGTAAAACAGTAAACATAAAAATCCTTGAGAAAACATTAGCAAAGCACATGAAGCAGCACATCAAAGAGATTAATCACTATGACCAAGTGGGCTTTATTATGGAGAGGCCTGAGTGGTTCAACATGTGAAAATCAACAAATGCAATTCACTAAACATAGTGAAAAACAAAAATCATATGATTATCTCAATAGACACAAAAAAGCATTTGATAACATTCAACATCCTTTCATGATAAAAAACCTCATTCAACTAGGCATCAAAGGAACATACTTCAAAATAATAAGAGCCATCTATGACAAACCCACAATCAACATCATACTGAATGGGGAAAAGTTGGAAGTATTCTTAAGAACTGCAACAAGACAAGGATATCTACTCACACCACTCCTATTTAGTATAATAGTGGAAGTACTGGCCAGAGAAATCAGACAAGAAAAAGAAATAGAAGGCATCCAAACAGGAAAAGAAGTCAAATTCTCTCTCTTTGCAGATTATATGATTCTATATCTAGGAAACCTAAAAATTCTGCCAAAAGACTCCTAGACCTGAGAAGCAATTTCAGTAAAGTTCCAGAATACAAAATTGATCTTTAAAAAATCAGTAGCATTTCTATACATCAACAACATTCAAAATGAGAACCAAATCCAGAATGTGATCACACTTACAATAGGTACACACACAAAAAATACCTGGAAATAAATCTAATGAAGGAGGTTAACCAAAAAAAAAAAAAAAAAAAAAAACCTCTACAATGAGAACAGCAAAATACACCTGATAGAAATCAAATATGATACAAACATATGATTTTTTTTTAACTATGTCTAGTGAACCGCATTTGTTGATTTGCATATGTTGAACCATTCTTGCCTCTCCAGAATAAAGCACACTTGGTCATAGTGACTGATCTCTTTGATGTGCTGCTGCATGTGCTTTGCCAGTGTTTTTTCAACATAATACAAGCAATCCATGCTCATGGATTGGGAAAATCAATATCATTAAAATGTCCATACTGTCTAAACAAATCTATAGATTTAATGCAATCCCTATCAAATTACCAGTGTTGTTTTTCACAGAATTCAAAAAACAATCCTAAAATTCATATGAAACCAAAAAAGAGCCTAACTAGCCAAAGCAATTCTAAGCAAAAAGAACAAAGTAGAAGGCATCCACATTGCCTGACTCTAAACATTACTGTAAGACTACAGTAATCCAAATAGCATGGTACTGGTTAAAAAAAAAAAAAAAGATAGACAAATAAGATTGGAGCAGAATAGAAAACTCAAAAATAAAGTCACTCACAACTTACTGATCTTTCACAAAGCTAACAAAAATAAGGGAACAATAAAAAATAGGTGAAAGGACATCCTATTTGATAAATGGATCTAGGAAAACTGGCTAACCATATGCAGAAGAAAAACATTGGACTCTTATTCTCACCATAAACAAAAATTTATTTAAGCTGAATTAAAGACTTAAATGCAAGCCTTCAAATTATAAAACTCCAAGAAAAAAAATAGGAAAGACTCTTCTTGATATTGGCTTAGGTAAAAAAATTATGACTGTTTTCAAAAGCAAACACAACAAAAACAAAAATCGACAATTGAGACCAATTAAACTAAGAGCTTTTCTCCAGCAAAAGAAATTACCATCAGAGTATATAGAAATTCTAAAAACTGGGAGAAAACATTTGCAAGCTATGCATCCCATAAAGAACTAATCCCCAGAATCTATAAGGAACTTAAACAAATCAACAAGAAAAAAAAAATAATTGCATTAAAAAGTGGGCAAAGGACATGAATACACACTTTTAAAAATAAGACACACAGCTGGGTTTGGTGGCTCATGCCTGTAATCCCAGCACTTTTGGATGTAGAGGCAAGAGGATTGCCTGAGTTCATGGGTCAGCCTGGGTGAAATGACAAGACCTTGTCTCTGAAAAAAAAAAAAAACACAAAACTTAGCTGAGCGTGGTGGCATATGCCTGTGGTTCCAGCTACTTGGAGGGGTGTGGTGGAAAGATTGCCTCAGACCAGCAGGTTGTGGCTGCAGTGGTCAGGAGCATGTCAGTCCAGCCTGGATAACAGAGTGAGACGATGTCTCAAAAAAAATAGCTAAAATAATTTTAAAAATTTAAAAATAAAAAAGAAGACATATAATCAGTCAACCAACATATGAAAAAAATGCTCAAAGTCACTAATCATCAGAGACATACAAATCAAAACTACAATGAGATACCATCTCATACCAATCAGAATGACCATTATTATTAAAGTAAAAACCAATGTTGGTGAGGTTGCAGAGAAAAGCAAACACTTGTACACTGCTAGTGGGAATGAACTAGCTCAGAGTCTGTGGGAAGCACTTAAAATTGTAATACCACTTGACCCAGCAATCCCATTATTGGGTATATACCAAATGAAAGTAAATTGTTCTACCAAAAAGACAACTGCATTCATATGTTTATTAAAGCACTAGTTACAATAGGAAAGACATGAACCCAACCTAGGTACTCACCAATGGCAGATTGAATAAAGAAACTTGGTAGATATATACCATGGAATACTAAACAGTCATTAAAACAAACAAACAAACAAACAAACAAAAATGTTCTTTGTAGCAATTTGGATGTAGCTGGAAACCATTATTCTAAGCAAATTAACATAGAAGCAGAAAACCAAACACTGCATGTTCTCACTCATAAGTGGAAGCTAAACACTGGGTACACGTGGACATAAAGGTAAAAACAACAGATACTAGGGTCTTCCAAAGGAGGAAGGAAAGGAGAAAGGCAAGGGTTAAAAAATTTCCTATTAAGTGCCATGTTCACTATTTGAATGACAGGTTCAGCAGAAGGCCAAACCTCACCATCATGCAACATACCCATGTAACAAACTTGTGCATGAATTTAAAATTAAAAAAAAACCCCAAACCAGGAAGTATACAAGAATACTAAAGAAAGGAAGATTTTAGCCGGGCTTGGTGGCTCAGCCTGTAATCCCGCGCCTTTGGGAGGCTGAGGTGAGCGGATTGCCTGAGCCCGCGGGTTCGAGACCCGCCTGGGCAGCGAGACCTCATCTCTACAATAAATCAAAAAATCAGCCGGGCGTGGTAGCGCATGCCTGTAATTCCGGCTACTCGGAAGGCTGAGGCAGAAGGATCACTGAAGCCCAGCAGGTCGAGGCTGCGGTGGCCGGGAGCGGCCACTGCACTCCAGTCTGGGTGACAGAATGAGATACCAACTCAAAAAAAAAAAAAAAAAAAAAAAAGAAGATTTTGGCCGAATAATGGTAAATTTCAACTTAAGTTGATGTGTGGTATTTTAGAACATACTAGATGGGTGAGTTCAGTGATGATGGCATTGGCTTAATAGGGCTTAGAAGAGTTATCAGCATATATGTGTTGTAGTGACAACTCCGAGCTGGGTGAAATCATGGAGCAAAAGGCATAGACCAAGGGCCTATCTCTGGGGTTCCAGTGCAAACACGGGCAGCACAAAGGACACTGGCACCAAATAGTCAGAAAAGTATGAAAAAAATCTCGAAAATCCTTGGCTTAGAGAATTTTGATAATAAATACAACAAAGAAAATTCAGAAAACATTGATCAGATTTGATAATATTGAAGTCTGTGGCAACCTTGCCAGAAGAGTTACTCAGGAAAGGTGAAGATGCCAGATTGTAATGGGTTTTCAACTGAATGAAGACAAATTAAAGAAAACAATTGTGGAATACAGATGATAATTTCAAGAAGAAAAAAAAAAAGGTGAAACAGGAAGTAGTACAAGAAAAATAGAGTTGGGCAGAGAAACAGCCAGAAATCCCAGAGTGGGAGAGACTTGAAGTTTGTGCACTCTGACGAAAGAACTACCAGGAAGGAAAAGATTAAAGAAGCAGAGAGAAGGGTTGTGATTGCTCATCAGACGTGTTGTATGCCGAATGGCGTATTGCTTTTCTATGCTTAGGAATTTAAAGAAAACACAGTACCTTTTCCAAATCTTTTCTCAATGATCCATTTAATAATACTGTGGAGGATTGGTGTTAAGACCCATCCTTTCCTTCCCAGGATGAGATGATCTCAGATATGCTATGAGAGCAAGACAAAAACCTGTGGTCTGTTGTCTCATACTTGGGTAATGTCTGCTGGTGTGTTTGACACGTGGGAATGCAGATAAGGAAGACAAATACTGTCCCTCAACTCAGAGGGGGTGAGTCCTCACCTGGTGACTAGACACATATTTCCTCTTCCTAAGCCTTCACTGAGAGAACACATACTAAGAAAGATGCTTAAAGAATGTGTTGTTGTTTTTAAGTAAAGAGTTGAGTCAGCATCCCAAAGCTATATAAAATAGAAGAATTACAAGTTGGGATCTAACTAATCAACTCATTCTTTTCTGCTTCTAAAACAGTCAGATGTGGTGGCAGGAACACCGAGAGTTTAGTCCCTTAGAAGATGTGAACAATTCCTTCCCTCACAGCCACATAATATCACTTCAATCTCTTGTCATCTATTTCCTCTAATTTCCCTTAAATTCTTCTCATCCCCATCTTTTAATATCAAAAATCTCTTTCCTTTGCAACAGTATAGATGGACTTGGGAATATAATTTTACATGAAATAAGCCCAGTAGGGAAAGAAAAATACTGCATGATCCAACTTATATGTGGAATCTTAAAAAGTTGAACTCACAGAAGATTAAAATGGTGGCTACCAGGCCCCGAGTCAGGAGTGGTAGGAGGAGACTGGGGAGATGTTGATCAAATGATACAAGATTTCAGTTAGATAGGTCAAATAAATTCATGAGATCTATTGTACAACATGGTGACTTTAGTTCATAGCGACGGATTGCATCCTTGAAAATTGCTAGGAAAGTATATTTTTACTATTCTTACCAGAGAAAATGATATGTAAGATAGTGCACATGTTAATCAGCTCAATTTAACCACTCCATAATGTATATATATATTTCAAAACAACATGTGGTACAGGATAAATATATGTAATTTTTAGTCAATTAAAAATAAATACATTTTTTAGCCAGGCACAGTGACTCATGCCTATAATCCCAGCACTTCTGGGAGGCAGAAATGAGAGGACTGCTTGAGCCCAGGGGTTTGAGACCAGCCTGAGCAACTTGATGATACCTTGTCTCCACAACAAATAAATAAAATTAGTCATAATTGGGGGTGCGCACCTGTGTTTCCAGCTACTTGGAAGGCTGAGGCAGAAGGATCACCTGAGCCCAATAGGTTGAGGCTGTGGTGGTCATGAGCATGCCACTGCACTCCAGCCTGGATGACAGAGTGAGACTCCAACTTAAAAATACATACATATATGCATACTTTTTTAAAAAGAATAAAAATGGTAAAATAGACAAAAACATCTTCCTCAGAAAACTCTACCATGCCTACTTCTTGAAGAAATATGAGACCCTTTCCTTTCTGTGTCCTGCAGATCCAGGCTTTCTTTAGGTTAGACTTTGCTAAGGCTGTTTATAATGCGTTTTTGTGACAATTAGAAAAAAAATATCTCTTATACATACACACTCACACAAACACAGTTAGTATGCTACTGCAAAATCAGAAGGACAATACCCTATGGCTCTCTCATGAGACTGAGGGAGCATGGACTGATGGATTTGCTTGGTAATATATGTTGGAAGTTCTAATTTCAGGTTCTTTTTTCTACCAGTATGATTTGCAACCACTTTCTTCTCAAGATGTCTCCTTTTTGCAATACCTATTGGCTTTCTTAGTCTATGTTTTTAAAAATACGGTATAATTTAGTGTTATTTGTAAAATGCAAATGCTTTCTATTTTCATAGATTTTAGTCTACTTCTTGAAAAATAAAACCTCATTATTGTGTTAGGACGATGCTTATTTGTTACTTAGATTGCTTTTACTGTAAAGTGCTACCACATAAGCACTGAATGGCTCTGTTTGAGCCAACTAAGATGAATGGTGGCACATAAAACAGGATTATTTTCTGTTATAACAGGAAGAAGAGGTCAGTCTAATCTATTACAAGCAGATCTTTGCAATCTGCAGGTGTGAAAAATAAAACAGAGCAAATGACTGGTTTCACAGGATGAGGCCCAGTGCCAAGCTTCACTGCATGATCTCTAGACCTAAGATCCATAGGTGTTATGTGTTATAATGACCATTGTCGCTATTGCTCCCTGGAGGATAAGACACAAAGGTTTTTAATGAGTTGGAAACATTGTTAATGAGGTTTTAATTAAGTGAAACAAAATTAGATTTTCTTATGCAGATTTTAATTTAAATTCAGACAAAATTTTTCTATAGCTCTGTCACTGTAAGAAAGGAGACAGAACTACTCTTGTCACCGGTGATGTTAATTATGGGCTGTGGCTATGGGGAGGGTGGAGAAGTTTTACTATCTAATACCTGGGTGACTGGATTTCAGAGACATAGAATCAGTCTCTAGAATCAGCTATCAGTACCCACATATGAAAACAAGGCTTCTTCCACTCTAAAGAGGTCATAGCAGTCAGAAACTGGGAGAAAAGACATCTGTGCAGGTTCTTAAAAACAGTAGAAGAGCCCTCCTAGAGTTAAATGTTACTCCACCAGTTTTACTTGTCTACAGAAAGAGAGCACTTGAATGGCAGAATCAAGGACTTGAAGAAAGTTTCTTGAGTCTTGCGGATTGACTCAAAGGTTATTGCTGAGAGAGTTTTTCCTCCAATCAGTAGAAGGAGAGTTGATTCTTTCCCTCTTTGAAGCCAAGTAGAAAAATAAACCATTGGGAAAATTAGTTATACACATGGGGGTTGTGTCTGTAACAAGAGGAAATTAGGATGCAATTCCTCTTTGAAAGTCTGCTTATATCTGGCTCAGCTTCAAGTAAAGCTGAAAGGGAATGAAGAGGGATGTCAGAAGGTGTGACTGTGGTTCAGACCCATTGCTGGTATTTGATTCAAAGACATGAGAGGTTTCCCTGGACAGTCGATATTATCACAAATAACTCAGATGAATCATATTGCCAATATTTCACCCAAGAAGACTGCTCACAGGCAAGCAACCTCCAGCAGTGAGGGGCTGTATATGGACAGCTACACAATGAAAGAGGAAGAGCTGGGTCCAGACAATGCATTTCATAAATGGTCTCAAAGGGGAATTCTATGAGAAGATAGAAAATGGATTTCAATAGTTTCCAAGGACAATGTTGAAAGAAGAGACTGAGAACACTCTCCATTTTTGTGCTTATGCAAAGGGCTTAGATTCCTTAGTAAATCACTTCAGTAGTGTTCTAAAGAGAGCAGGTTTACAAACTTTTAATGACTGTAATAAAAATGGTCCCTTCAGTTTAAAGAGTAAGGAAATAACAATGTCTTCTAGTCTCTTCTGAGCATGGCTCATTATATTAATACATTGCTAAAAGATTCCACACTTTAGATTTTCTTCCCCATCCTACCTATATTTGTACACATGCAGTGCTCTGTATAGATATGTATCATTTGATTCAAATTGGGATATTTAATATCTAGGAGTTCTTTAATTTCGCAGGCTCCAAAGAAGTAAATATAGGTCATGAAACTGCTAAATTATCAGAGTCCTAAAATTTATGTCTGTAAATTTGGTCACATATATCTCCAAAGACTTTTTTTATAGCTACTTGAGAAATTTATATACTCATGGAATTCATATGGATTCTTTGAATTAAACATTGCTGATAGCGCATAGAAGACTTTTAGGTAGTCCTGCCTCTGGATAGAGCTGGAGTGGGAGAGAGAAATGCAAGAATGTTTAACTCTCTGGGCATAGCCTGTGTGAGTCCAATTCTTTTTTTTTTGAGTTTGAGTCTCACTCTGTTGCCCAGGCTGGAGGGCAGTGGCTGCTCCCGGTCACCGCAGCCTCGACCTGTTGGGCTCTGGCAATCCTTCCGCCTCAGCCTTCCAAGTAGCTGGAACTACAGGTCCGTGCTACCACACCCAGCTAATTTTTTTGATTTATTGTAGAGATGAGGTCTCTCCAGGTTGCCCAGGCGGGTCTCAAACCCGTGGGCTCAGGCAATCCACTCACCTCAGCCTCCCAAAGTGCAGGATTACAGGCTGAGTCCCCGAGCTGGGGAGACCAATTCTTTCAACCATCTAGAATAGCAGTTTAAATATAGGTTTGGGCAGACATCTATGGTGCACTATATTTGCTTCAATATTTTGTATCTCTACCGTTATTCAAGGGAATCAAGAATGTCTTAGAAGTTCCAACACACAGTTTAGTTAGTGTCAATGTGTACCCACTGTTGTGATTTTATAGTGGATGGATATATTATCCTTCATTATTTTACTGATACACTGAACACCAGGTCTTTCATATGGTCCAAAATAAATATGAATTTCTAACTGTGGTAGATGGTATTGCCTCTTTTAAATAAAGTTAATTTTCATTTTTACTTTTACAGATAATGTTTCTCTGCAAATAGGTAAAATAGGCCAGGGTAATTCAATTTGTACTTTCAAAAAGGACAGATAAACAGTATGCACTCTAGATATGAGTTCACCTGTTTGAGATTAGATTGTGTTCAAATACAGGCCTCAAGGCTTATCAGCTTTACAACTTACTTCAAAGGAAGACCTAAGTCATTTGTTGTGTGTGAAGCTGCAGATGTGCCTGAGACTTAATGGCTATTAAGAGGCAAAGAAAAAAAAAGAGGCAAAGAAATTATGGCCTTCCCCAAAAGGCTTAGGCGCTGAAGAAAACAATTGAGACTTGTTCACACAAGAAACAAAGAGGGAATGTAAATGTCTGTATCTGATGGATTTACTGAGCAGTGAATTTATAGGAAAAGCTGATCATTGAATTTCAAGCAGGAAGGAGTCTGTTATCTTAGGGAGAAAGTTCTACACATGGTGCTAATAGAGAGTTCAGTGGAAAACTTAAAAAGCCTCCTCTCTACTTCTAGATACAATGCAAAACAACACACATAAGGAAGATCTGATAGCTGAGATCATTAGAATTATAGAAGTCAGCCTCTGCATAAAGTAGGCAACACTTCCTAAAATGATAAAGCCAAAATGTAGGCTATGCAATATGTTCAGAAAGCTCTAGTTAAAATCACAGTCATATCATAATTTGAAAACACAGAATGATGTACTAATCTTCTTTTGCCCTTATATTTTAATCATGGATCTGACCCAGATGGGAAAATTTGCACTTTATATATTTTTTTGTTTAATTGTGAGTGTGTGTGTGTGTGTGTGTGTGTGTGTGTGTGTGTCCCTGTGTGCTTATGGAAAAACAACTTTGGGATATTTCTTCTGTTTATACTACTGTTCTTAATTTTTAGCATTTAAAATATTGCACAAAGTCTAAGAGGTGCTTTGCATAGCCTAATATCAATCATATAAACTACCCAGTCTTGTTGGAGTTAATTATCTAAAATACTAGAAGTTTATATGTGTATATTTGGTTAGATAGATAATGCATAGAGCATGGGCAATCTGCTTTCTGAACTAAGTTTTTATTTACAGATGGAAAAGTCTTTATTATGTATTGATTTAAGAAGACCACTGAGTTGCTCTGTGTCAAAATCCTTTGTATAATTTTTAATAAGTACACATTTAACTGAGTTCCCAAAGTGTATTTTTTACCAATTACTTTCTTTGTATTGATGGCCTCAATAATAATCGAGCACTGAATATATTCAATTACCAAATGAAGTGTGTTGTGTGTGTGTGTGTGTGTGTGTGTGTGTGTGTGTGTGTTTACAGAATTTATGTTATGACTGTGAAATGCCGAGAAAGCTTGCTGAGCAAGTGGCAGCACAACTTTAAGGAATAATGATGTCTATCACCTCAGCGGATATTTTCTATTTCTAATACTCTTGTTTTTCATCCTCATTCTTTCTAGACTGGAATGCAGTAGACACAATAACTCCCGATATTAAACTTCTACTTCTACTCTTATCTACTCACACAGGGGACCTGCTAACCGAAATATGATCATATGGATGTGAGGCACTGAGGTTACAAGAGAAAGTGACTCTTTCTTGTTAAAAAGTGACAAACAAATATTCTAAAATGTAGCATTTTCAAGTTTCACATCTACTATAATTTTCTTCATTTTTGCTAATTTTTTCAGGAGGTTCTTGGAAAAACCTTCATTAGTGACTAGGTAACATAAGTATATGATTTATTTACCATATCTTCTGCTATAAAGTGCTCCCATTTTATGGGATTAATTTTCTTTTTTATTATTTTATAGAGAACACATGGTGTTTTATCCATAGGTTTTAGCTAAATAGATCTTTGTCATCAAGTATTTAAAACTTTATTTTCCAAACTAAACTTTTTTTCCCCACATTTGGACTTTTTACATTAATTTACTCATTCATATTCATATACTTGTTCAGTGTGAGTGTGTAAGCCAGAATCTACTTAAATTTGGGGCAATATAGAAATAACTAAATGGGTATTTCCCTACAAGAAATTCAGTCTGATGATAAGTGACAATGGCAATGCAATTACAATGGGATAAGTGTTATAACACAGTTAAGCAGTAAATTGTATAGAATTTGGAAAAGGAAATACCTCTTTTACACAGAGCATCTTAGGAATAATCTCGGATAAAATTTAAGAGTTTTCTGAGTAAAAAAGAGATTGAGGGTATTTTAGAGAGAAAAACAACATTAGAATGTCCAAAGACAATTATTTTGCAGATATGAACTAGATTGTCTCACCTATAATTTAATCTCCTGCATTGGAAAACCTGTGTTAGGGTCTGAGTAACACTCAGTTGCTCTCCTTGTTACTAATAAAGCAAAGGGACAGGGGACTGGTAGAAAGTTTATTTTTGAGTTCAAAGCCAGGGAACAGAACTGGATTCAAGGTCTTTCTAAAATGGTTCTGCTTGCCCTCCAAGGCTTTTACGTTCAATTACATAGTCCATGGTTGTTGGTAACTATACATTAGCCAAATAACCAGCAAAGCATTGTATAGGACTTAAGTTACAACTGCATTTTAGCTTTAGATTGGCCACATGAAGTTTATCATGCATTACAAAAGTTACCCAAGTCACAAGACCCACGATTACATTGATACAAAAGTTACACAAATCACAAGACTTACACTTACATTGAAGCGAAAGTTATGCAAATCGCAAGACATAATGACATTGATACTATATTGTTCAAACCTATGATTACTAAGAAGGGATGTAAATAGGGATTATTATCTTTGGGCTTAGTCTGCAAGGAAGTCAAGGATGCCCTGAAGCTACCTACTGGTGGTGACCTTCTCTAGAGGCATGTGGCAACATGAACAGACAGTAGCCTGTCTCTGTAACACCTGGAGCAATTCTCAATTAAGTTGAAGGGGAGATGACAGGAAGTATAGATGGCGGGAAGAATATGTATACTTTTAAAGTTAATCTGGTATCCATCATGTCCTAGGTGCTTCACATATTTTACCTTCTAAATATTCACTGAAACTGTGATTCTTCATTGGGTAACTGTGATGGCTAATTTTATGTGTAAACTTGACTGGGTTAAGGAATGCCTAGATAATCAGTAAAACATTATTTCTAGCTTTTTCTGAGAGATTGTTTATAGAAGATATACACAGTATACATAAATGCATATATATAAATTGGGCATATTATGTATACATGTATGTATATTATATATGTATATACAGATGTGTGTGTGTATATATATTCTATATGTATATACAGATGTGTATGTGTGTGTGTGAAGAACCTTAACTAATATAGTAATAGTATACAACTTCTACAGATAAGAGGATGAACTTAGGAGAGTTTACCCCAAATAAAATGTATAGAAAGTGGAATTGAACCCAGCTTGATGCCAGGTGGAGTGCCGCACAAAACTCTTGGAGTCTTTGGCTCAACTCTAGAATAAACTTTAGAGTGGCCAGCAAAGTTTTAAAACAAGGTTTATTAGCAAGAAGAAGAGAGGAAAGAAAGGGCAGGCAAAAGTTTCACACTTGAAAGATCTGTCATGGATGGATGGACAAGCTCTCTCCCTTGAAAAAGAAAGACTGTACTTTTGCTCTAAACTGAGAAACTAGATATATTTTTGCAACAATTAATATGCTAAAGAGAGTGGGACAGACCACTCCAATGAGACTGACATATCTCCAACTTCTAATGGGAGGAGTGAGAGGAGGGGTGGGCTTTTCTAGAACACATTGTCTTTTGCAGGAGACCTGCCAAAAATTTTCAGTTCACAATGAGACAGGAGATAGTTAGAGAAAGCCTCAGCAGACAGACAGGCGAGTTCTCTGGTAACAATGTAGTGAACTCCTGGTAGGCCTCCCAGGCTCAGGGTTGGTAAACAAGCTCCCTGGGAGCCACTCAAGCTAGAGCTAAAGTCCTCACTGTTGGAATGGAAAAATAGCCAATCAGCTCACAATTAGTCCCCTACCTCTTGACGATTGGTCCTTAATACTGACCAATCAAAACAGCAACAACTCATAGTTAGTGTGAGCCAATTGGCTTGGACTTAGGGTTATATAAGCACCAGCTTTGGGCCCCAGACTGGCAACCCCTTCAGTTCCCTTCCCACCTTGGGGGCTTCTCTGTCTTCTCAATAAATCCTGTTTATTCACTTTCCCGCTGTCAGTGTCTCTCATTCTTCCTGGGCATGAGACAAGAACCTCGGCCCTGAAGAACTGTGACCTGAAGAGCTGCAGAAAATCATTGGAGTAGAAAAGCTGTTCACCCTAGAAGCTGGTTTGCCATTTGACAAATAAATGGCTGAACAGGGAGACCTGATGGAAGAAGGCGAGACTCTGAAGCTGAGACACCCAGGGGGCTAGGCTGGCCAGCCCACTGAACCTACAACACTCTCAGGGCTTGGCTTGCCAGGCTGTTACAGCCAACACCCTGGGGGCTAGGATTGCTAGCCCCCAAATCGCAACACTCTCAGAGCTTGCCTTGCCAGCCCATTAGAGCTGACACTTCCGGGGCTAGGCTTACCAGCCCCTCCATGACTCTCTGGAGCTTGGTTGTCCCATTGGGTTGAGGCTCTTGAACTCCTGACTGACCTGAAAAATCCACATCCACAAGTTCATTAGCCAAAAAGTGGTTCTATTATTATTTCTATGGCTTTGGGAGTTAAGGGGTTGTATTTGGCTTTCTGCCTTTGGCCTTTTGATAAGGAACCTGAAAGACTTTTAGTGATCATTATGCTAAATCATGAATTAAAAGGTTGGGTTGTCCTATTCTTATCTGTGATAGAATTTTCTTTTGATTTGCCCAGGAGGTGGGGTAGGTTGCTAGCTTGGCCTGCAGTAAAGAAATGTAATAAAAATGTCTGAAGGCTTCCTAAAACCTGCCTACAGGAAATTTATCCATCTATATCTAAACTGTGCTAGCTATCCTGCTTCAAGTTGAAAATTTTAACAAATATTGTTCAATGTTCATGGCACAATAATTTGTTAACTTTTAGCCATATTGTTTCCACATACCAAAGTGCAATAGTTTATATATATTGCAAATAATGATTTATATAAATTACAATAAAGAATTTTGGCTTTGTCCTAAAGTAAGTGGAAAGAAAGTATTAGCATAATCATATCTGAGATTTAGAAACACAAGCCTAAAGAGAGAAACATAAGCACTCAATTCAGAGGCCAAGCCCTGTGACCCAGTACTTTCATGGAGAACACTACCTATTCCATCAGGAGAAACAATAAATGCACCCTTTACTAGCCCTTAGATCTTTTTTTTTTTTTTTTTTTTAGTTCCTTAGCACCTCTGTTGGAATGCTCATTGTTTCATATTTCTACACCACTGTATCCATCCTCAATAACCCATGGTTGAAACCAGAATACACAGTGAGGAACATATTGTACTTCATGTACACCAAAATCAGTCTCATGATCTGGAAAGATAAACTGTCTGTAAGGTAGTTATGGTAACTCTAAGGGCACTACCCATATCTCAGTGTTCCTCCAGGAAAACAGAGGAAAACTGGGACACATGCCGAAGAAGGGAGTGTTCAGTGAAAATTGACCCCTTTAGGCCAGTTACTATCATCTGGGAATCCCGAGACACTGATTCCAGTCAATGTTTGGGGAAATTTCTCAGAACCAATCTTAGACAATGAATGACTTACTTTATTTTAATTTGTTCTCCCCGTATCTTGGATCTGTAGTTTTTTATTCAAATTCTCTGTTCCCTTTGAACTACGCCCTGCCCAGCAGTTGAAGCCCAGTTCTTTGATCGCAGATCTCACTCTCTGCTCATCACAGTGATCCTGACAGTTGGCTTTTCTCAGGTGAAAACTGCTTATTCCAGATCATCCAATGGCAGACCCCAATGTCACTCTCTCACTAAGCCAGAATCTAAGTCTCCCAGTCTTCAGCAAAGTAGAGGAAAGTTGGACAAGAAATATCAAAAGCTTCAAAGAATTAGGGTTGGAGACTGAAAAGCACTCTCCAAATATATCAGTTTACAAAAGCTGATTTGCTTTAAGAAGGTCAAGAGAAAAACAGTTTGAATGTGCAACAGATGCAAGTGAGAACTAGGCTTACTGTTTTACTTTGCTTTAAAACATTCTTTAGGAAGCACATGCCCCAGGCATGCCAGTTACAGAACTGTTATAGTAGTCTGCCTTCCTTCATAATTTACAGGCTTTTATTGGTTCAGTCTGGGAAGAACATTTCTCTCCAAAATATGCTGGAAGCATTTAAGACACATTAATTATATTCTCTAAAGACCTTTGGCTGGATTCATGAGTTGTTAAGTTCGGAGGGATAGTGTGCAAAGAAGTTGCTGGTTTGAGTGCTTTCCCTAAGATGTTGCTAATATTTTAAATTATTAGCCATCCATGACTTAAAAAAAAGTTTTGAAAAGAGGAAATGGATGCAAAGTAAAGAATCTTAATTGTGGGACTTGAAAATTTTGCTTTTGGGAAGGACTGCCTTTTCGGTTGACCACACACAACAAAACATAGGGTTCCCCACAGATATCACAGTTTTCAGAAACACACACACAGCTAGGTTAAACACAGTGTTTCAACATATAAACGTCGTCTTATAATGAAATGTCATTGAATTAGCATCTCTTGAAATCTGATCATTTTAGTGCCAACAAATTCAATAGCACATGGGGATGGAACAAAGAGGATGTTTTAGATCCTACAAAAGGCAAATTCACTTAAGTATATGTCTTGATGAAGTTTTCATAGGTAAGAATATTGGAGTACTTACTATCTGAGGGACTCATTTTTTTGCCAGATGACACACTCTTCTATCAGATATACCTACACATCCCACCTTCCACTAGTTATTGCCCTTCTCTTCCCACGGCATTGTAATCTAGCAATTCCTCTAGGCACATTTCTTCTGCAAATTATGCTCTGGAAGGTAAAGTGAAAGTGTACCCTAATTCTATCACTTAATTTCCAGCAAAGTTGTTTAGAACTCTGGGTTTCAGTTTTCTCAGCAGTAACATGGTAACTCATAAGTCCCTTCTTATTGAGTTGTAAGGCTGTTTGTTAAGAAATGCAAATAGCACACACATACACAAAATACCTGCCATAAAATATAGAGAACAATTCAGACTACCAACCTTTTTATTTCTATACTCTGTTGTAAAAGTCATAATTTAATTAACTCAAGTATGACATTTTTCTTTTAGAAGCTTTGTCTTTAATTTTAGTATTTATTTTGAAGTAAGCTTATCTTTGGTCTTATATGAATACACCAGCTTTGATCATATATACCATATTGAAAATAAATATATTTCTGTTTACTAGGCAAATTATTTAGTTCAATTTAAGGTATTTTAAAATAAATTATAATCTGCTCTTTAGTTTCTCAATTAAGTGCTTACTCTGCTAAAAAAAATTTAAAATTAAAGACAGATTTTTTAAAAATATGGCCTTCCTTTCTTTTTCTTTTAAGGAGTCATTTTAAACCTTCCAATCCTGCTTGTTTTGTCTTCACATTTCTTCTCCCCAGATTGTGAATGTTGGATGAAGTATGAACTGCCAAGTGATCAGAGTGGCTGGGATAGGAAATATGTACAGTGTAAATAGGAAAAGCCAAGGTCCAAAATGCCTTGGAGCAATACTAATATTTATCCATCAGTCATCTGTTCCCAGAGTCTGGTTGTTTGCACCTGGTAATTGGTAGCCATGAAGATAGTTACACATTTTTATAAACATGCTTCTCAGGAGAGAACGTGAAGCTCATCCAATCTGTGTGGGCTGGATATTGACATCAATGTCTGGAAACAGAACTGGGATTGAGGACTAGGGTACTAGCCATAATCAACGATTTAAGATGAAATGAAATGTTGGTGTTAATCTCATTTCTGATGTGCTTGATGGGAAAGGCCACACATATAATAGACACACATTCTAGTGACCCCAAATCTCAAAGACAATGTGCATGCTATTTCTGCTACTTACTTGCTGGGTTACCTTGAGTCACTTTCACTTGAATTATTTTTCATAAACATTTTATGATTATTGTGATGGTTATTATGACTAAATACGACACATACATGTGAACTCCTAAAACACATTAGATGCACAGTACATTTTAGACAGCCCTTCCTTCCCCTGAATACCCAGCATCATATTAAAATCATTCAACCATGGTTTACATTGCAAAGATGCACCTCGAGACATGACCTGCCTTGTAGGATTAGTCACTAATCTTCTCAAAATGCATAATCTTATTTTATCTGGTAGTATAAAAACCAAAACCTTTTTGAGGTCTATTTCTAGAGCCAATTAATGTTATTTCCATAAATAAGCTATAATTATATTTTGATTTTGTTTTTGTTTTCAGGATGAATAATTTTAAATTCACCTTTTAATGAAAATCCATTTAAAGGTGTCCTTCATAAGCTCCTTTTCTGTTTTCATCTCTTAAGACTCAGTTTTTAAAGATTTTCTTTAGAATTACCAGGTTCTATTTTATTTAATAACCAGAATTAATTTATTAATTCTATTATTTTTATTGAATAACCAGAATCGCTCTAGGTTAGTGTTAAACTAGCCATTGGAAAAATGTTACAAATATAGTCACATAAAAAATGACATTAAAATGTAATAAGAGATTTAATTATTACTGGTGAAATAATGTTGATTTTTGAAAGCTTTGGACAAAGATCAAGTTAAAATAAAATGCATTTAATAAACAAATTACAACAATTTTTTTCTTTTCTGTTTTAAATCCAATTAATTCACCCTTGCTTTATAGCATCACATTATCTGATAGTACATCCTCCAGATAATTTTTTGGTTCCCATCTATTCTTCTATTCAGATACAATGAAAGACCTAGAATGAATAAAGATGATTTAAAGGAGAAGTGTTAAGCCTCCATTTTCATTTAAATTCAAATTAGACTGGCTATTTCAATTTCGGCATATTCTAACTTTCATTATATATTTTGTCCTGGATCTAAGTGATTCATTATAATTCTTCCATAGATATCAACTGGCTTTTCTAGCTTTACTCATAATATCATTTATTGAGAATATTTAATGCGACAAGTACTCTACAAGCATGATCTCCAATTATTATTTTAATCCTCTGAAATAGAAAATATTATTGTCCCTATTTTGCAAAGTAGAGGGGCTAGTCTCATAGGATTAAGTAATTTTCCCACAGAGGCATTGCTCCTCAGAGATAGGGTCAGAACCTAGCTCAAGTTTTAGAACATTTAGAGAAAAATAAAAAGGAGATTCAAAATACTCACTTTTTGTTGATTTCTTTGTGCAAATGTCATTTTTGAGTTAGAACTATCATATTGCTTTAAGGTTATTTCTACATCAAGTCTCAGTTATCTCCACCCAGACATTAATAATCATTGAAATATTTGGATGCTGAGTTTTAGTACTCACAATGCATGGAGTCAGTTTTGACAAGTTACCCTATTCACTTAGCCAAAACACAATATCACAGGTAAGATAATTCTACTAGTATTGTGAAAAAATGCCAATTCTGCCTGCTTTTTGCTACTTTGTGTTTCCTTCTTTGAAATTGAATCTTAACAATAAATTATGAATGACCAATAGACACCTGAAAGAGTATTCACCTTCACTAAGAATAAAATAAATGTAATGAAACTTTGATATAACTTTACCGAATAAGGTGCAATTTTTACCTTTCAGTTTGGTAAGATTAAAAAACTGATAAGCCATGTTAGAAAATGAAGAAATCCTTGATGTTAGTTATATAAATGGAAACAATATTTTACAGAGAACAATTTGCCAATAAGTTTCTAAATTAAACCTTTGAAACAACCTTTCTACTTCTAGGGGGATTTCCTACTGTTCAAGTATACAAATATATATGAAAAGGATATTCACTGAATTCATATACAAACCATGTAACTTTGAATGATTAAGTTTTAAAAGTCTTGCTTAACTCCTCTTTAAATTGGAGATATTAATAGCATTTACCTTACTGAGTGCTGTATGGAATAATGTACTAAGTAATTAATTTGCATTCCACAGTACTAAATTTTTAAAGTAATAACCTTAAAAAATAAAAATTTTGTTCCCTTTGATCTACCTTACTTCATTTATTTTTTTTAAGAATAAGATACTTTTTTTTGGTAGAATTGTTTGAGTTCCTCCAGGTATATTCCCAATAGGGGGATTTCTGGGTCATATGGAAGGTCAATTTCTAGTTATTTCAGAAATTGCCACACTGTCTTCCAAAAGAGATTGCACTAGTTTGCATTCCCATCAGCTGTGTAGAAGCATTCCTTTTTCTCCCCACATCCTCGCCAGCATCTGTTGTTGTTTGTTTTATTAAAAATGAACATTCTTACTGGGGTTAGGTGGTATCTCAATATGGTTTTGATTTGCATTTCTCTGATGATTACTGGGGCTGAGCATTTTTCATGGGACTGGCAGTAGTGGGAAAAACTGCCAGGGGAGGAAGGAGCACATCTCATCAACAAGGGTACCTGCATAATGAACATTTGTATACCTAACCCTGAATTGTATCTCACATCGTTAAAAGAAATAAAATAAAATAAAATGAAATCTTATCCTGGATTAGGGCATTGACTATGAATATACATGGCATAGTAAACTATGTACATATTCAGGAAGGTAAAGAACAACAAAGGTTATTCAAGAAAAAATTAAGGTGATTACATAATTGTTTTGAAATTATTATCCTTAGCTAAAAAGAGCAATAGCATGTGATGCTAGTCTGAGGTTGGACGGACAGTTGCAAGGTAGATGCACCAAAATAAGTATGTTTTGTTAATGTTGCAATGGCCTTTGTGTAAGATTGTGACTTTTGAAATTTTTTTTGTGATTGTTTTTGTTGTCAGTCTTACAAACATGAAAATCCTCTTTTCATAGACTTCTCTGTCTCTATCAGAGTTAAGTGACACCACTTTGATTTTGAGAAAGTATATTTTTTCATATTTCTTTCTGTTTGTCAAGATCTTTCTCTGAAAGTGTAACTGATTTGTCATACTGTAGTTATATTTTGATTTTCTTCAGTGTTGGGATAGACTTGTCCCAGTTATTCATCTTGTTCCACACTGGGAGAGTGGTGAGTTGGAGTCAGTGTCTAAATCCTTTTAGCCACATTTGAGTGACAACAAGAGAGGTTTGATGAGTGTGGTCCTTAAACTAAGTCTACGTGGAGTCCATTATTAACCTCAATTTTGTCTATCCTGTAGTCTTTAACTGTCATCTCAAAGTGTTGGGCCAGCATTAGTTTGTTAGGAGTTACACTTCTGCAAACATTTGATAAATAAGAGACACAGCGTTTAAAAAGGGAAAAATGCAAAGTAAAATTAATAGTAATATGACAGTCCCAGCTTACATAATGGTTTTACACCATGAACCCAGACTTAAAGATGGCTAATGAAATAAATCAAATTATCACAGGGAATTAGATGATACCTGTTGTAACCATATGACTTGTTTTCTTTTTTGGTGTGTATGGGTCTCAAGTTTCCCAGAGCAATTTATCTAGGTACAACATCTAGTATTAGCAATAGCACAGATATTTTCTCTTTTAACAAATGGATACTAAAAAATTTCTTAAGTTAACTTCTGCTAAATTACCAAGAGAAGTTGACTGTGAATTTTTCACACTGAAATTTTAATTTTATCATTTTTCTGCCAATTAAAAAAAAGTACGTGTTAAGAGATATAAACGTTTTGTTAGGATATGCAGTCTTATTCCAGTGTTTTTGGAAAAATTTTCTGTAGAGTGGAGTGAAGACATCTTTTCCTCCTGAGCTATAATTTGAATGTCTCTGGTCATGACATCAAGTGGTTTGGTAAATTTCTTGTGTGGCCCACACATCAGATATAAAGCTTGTTCCTTAAAATTCAACAAGTTTCAGCTTATAGAACTTCTGGAACAGTGAAGTTTTTTGTTTCTATCTAGAGAGTTGTAGCCAAATACTAGAGGAAATAAGGAGAATTCAGGATCTAATACAGTCTACAGATAGATAACAAGAACTTTAAAGAATGCACATTCTCATATGTAACATTTCAGTCAAAGCCTTGTTCTAATTATATGCTGCTACAAAGAGAAAATCGATTTTTAAAATTATGATACATAATATTTGTACATATTTATGGGGGTACATGTGATATTTTATTACATGTATAGGATATAGAATAAGTAATGATCAAGTCAGGGTATTTAGAATACCCATCACCTCTAGCATGGATCATTTCTATATGTAGGGAACATTTCAAGACCTGTCTTCTAGCTATATTGAAATACACAATACGGTGTTGTTAACTATAGCCACCATACTTTGTTGTTGAACATTAGAACTTATTCCTTCTAACTATATGACTATACACATGGACTAACTTCTCTTCACCTCACCATCAACACTCTAGCCTCAGATAACTATCATTTTATTATATGCTTCCACGAGATCAACTTTTCCAGCTCCCGCATATGATTAAAACAAATGCTTTGTCTTTCTGTGAAAGACTTTTTCACTTAATAATCTCCAGTTACATCTCTATGCTGTTACAAGTTACATGGTTACATTCTTTCTAATGGCTGAATAGTATTTCATTGTTATATGCACTTTTTAAAATTCATTCACTGGTTGATAGGCACATAGACTGATTTTATATCTTTACTATTGTGAATAATGTTGCAAAAAACATGGAGATGGAGGTATCCCTTTGATAAACTAAATTATTTTTCTTCGTATAAACATCCAGCAGTGAAATTAGTGGATCATATGGTCATTCTGTTATTAGTTTTTTGAGAAAACTCCATGTTTTCAATATTGGTAGTATTAATTTATATTTCCAACATCATTTATATAAATGTTTCAATTCTTCCGCTTCCTCATGAGCATTTGTTATTTTTTTGTCTTTTTGGTAATAGCTATTCTAAATGGAGTAAGATAATAACTTATTATGATTTTATTTGCATCTTTCTGATGATTAGTGATGTTATGGATTTTTTAATATACCTACATCTGTTTGCATGTCTTCTTTTGAGAAATGTCTATTCAGATCCTTCGCTCCTTTTAAAATAAGATTATTATTTTTATTTTCCTGTTGAGTTTCTTGTATATTCTAGTTATTGGTTCCTTGTCAGATGACTAGTTAGCAAATATTTTCTTCCATTCAACAAGTTTTCTCTTTATTTCGTTGATTGTTTTCTTTGCTATGCAGAAGCTTAATAAAATTCCATAGAAGTTTAACATACTCCCATTTGCTTTTTTTTTTCCCCCGTGCTTTTGAGATCTTAGCCACGCAAACTTTGCCTAAAACAATGTATCCCTTATGTTTTCTTATAGTTTTTTTAATAGTTTCAAGTCCAATGTTTAAGTTTTTTTTTTTTTTTTTTTGAGTTGGAGTCTCACTCTGTCACCCAGACTGGAGTGCGGTGGCCGCTCCCGGCCACCGCAGCCTCGACCTGCTGGGCTCCCGCGATCCTTCTGCCTCAGTCTTCCGAGTAGCCGGAATTACAGGCACACTCTACCACGCCGGCTGATTTTTTGATTTATTGTAGAGATGAGGTCTCGCTGCCCAGGTGTGTCTCGAACCCGCAGGCACAGGCAGTCCACTCACCTCAGCCTTCCAAAGGCACGGGATTACAGGCTGAGCCACCGAGCCCGGCTAAGTTTTTTTAAATTTATTTTTAATTGGTTTTTGTATATGGAGAGAGGTGGTTGTCCACTTAAATCATTCTGCATATGGATATCGAGTTTTCCCAGCACTGTTTATTGAATAAGATGTCCTTTCCCCAGTGTATGTACATGGAATTTTTGTCAGAAATCAGCTGGCTATAAATATGTGGATTCATTTCTGGGTTCTCTATTCTGTCTATTGGTCTATGTGTCTGTTTTTATACCAATTTTATATTGTGTTGGGTTACTACAGGAGTGTAATGTGTTTTGCATTTAGGTAGTGTGGTGCTTCCTGCTTTGTTCTTTTTGTTTAGGATTGCTTTAGCTATTCAGGCTGTTTGCTGTTTTTCATACAAATTTTAGGATTCTTTTTTCCATTTGTGTAGCATATGGTATTTTGATAGGGATTAAATTAAATCTGTAGATTGCATTGTAGTATGTTTATTTTAACATCAGTTGTTTTGATCCATGAGTATGGAATGTCTTTCCGTTTGCTTGTGTCACTTCAGTTTGTTTTATCAGTGATTTCTAGTTTACCTTGTAGAGATCTTTCACCTTTTTGGTAAAATTTATTCATAGGTATTTTTGTTGTTATTGCTACTGTAAATGGGACTGCCTTCTTTATTTCACCTAGTTTAATATTGGTGTACAGAAGTGCTACTGGTTTCTG